>JH154868.1:11766-28572 GCA_000226015.1 Mnemiopsis leidyi | reverse complement strand
TAATACTTATCTTAAGGATAATCCTATTGTTGCTCAGTAAGAGATTTATAAACATTCATTAGATTTTTCTATACCTTTTTTAGATTTTAAGAATTTGTAAATTTATGTTGATATTTTGCGTGATTATGTGTGATGATGCTGGCATCATTATTTATTATTTATTTATTTATAAGGCTGGGGCTCAAAGGTTGTGCCATTGGCGCCACCACAGACCCCTGACTGCACTACCGGAAGCTTAGAAGCTTCCAGCTCATAATTACTACTGTTACTATGGGTTGGTGGTGTAGTGGTATCTATCCCGACTTTCTACGCAGAAGATCGGGGGTTCGATTCCCAGTTCCGCCAATCCTAGAGGAGTGCGCTAAGGGCATTTGCTTATGCAATCTTCTTCGGTTGACTCAGCCGAATGACCGGGAAACCGTGATTGAGGGTTAAATGAGGAGGGTCTCTGTTAAAAGATCTAGAATCTTCCAGGAGCCCCTTCAGTATAACTGTAAAAGCCTGGGTACAGGTGTAACAAATACAAATACAAATACTAGTTGGGCTGTTTGTATTACTAGTTTATCTTGCAAAATCGTTCCTTATCTTAATGACAATTTGTGACATTTTTGTCCTGTCTTACAATTATTAGAATTTAGAAATGGTTGATTTAAATGTAATGAAATCACAATTAACATAGCACCATGTCAAGTCTATACAGTGGGGATCCAAATTTCTTCCTTCCAGGAATGTAAGTACATTGAAAAAGCTTAAATGAGCCAAGATGATATTATTTTTCATGCATTGTTGGTTTTTGTTTTCTGACACACCCGTCACCTGTCAGTCTGATCTACACTATTGTAAAGTGATGTAATAAACAACGAAGATATCAAGCCAAATTTGTGTGTTTACCTTCGTGTCCAAACCAATCAATCATTCTATTGTAAAGTCATTACAAACCATTGAATTCCTAAATTGTAATTAATTTTCTGAACTCCCAGTTCTGTAAAATGGTGTAAAATTGTTTGAAGGTATTGTTTCTTCTTGACTTTCAAAACTGTACAAAATGTTTCTTTCTGGCAGCAAGACTTTCTAGACATCTCCAATTTCAAATTATAAGATTATTGGTTATTTATGATGTCGGTATAATTGTGATGTTTGTATGATTGTTGCCCAAACCAAGTTATTTACAGGGATGGGAAATCAACTCCTGATGGAATAAATAGGTAATTGAAATTTTATCTTTATCATTATGTTAAATGAAAATGTTTTCCACAGTATTCTTTAAAAAAGATACTTAAAGTTGTTTGGCATTTTAAATGTGCCAATGACTGGACTTTTTCTCGGAGTTACCGTTAAAAAATTCTAATGTTTAAGAGTTCTGATTTCTTCTAAGTAAAGCAAGTTACCTAATTGACAAGTAAATAAATTAGGAATCTTATGCTACTTTTTAGTTTATAAGTTTTACTGAGCATGATAGCTGTATCAAATTTTTCCATGATAACATCTACTTCTTACTCTCAGTAAGAACCAAAAAATGGGTTATACAACACTGAATGCGTAAGTAGCTGATTAAACCTGTTGTCTGCTTGTTGGATCGCTTGGCTGGTTGAAGTACAGAGGAAAAATGTTTTGCTGCAGGAACCGTTAGTATCTCTTAGTGTATATATACACTAAATTATAAAATTTCCATATATGGAAATTTTATAATTTTTTACAGTTCTTTCAATTTTCAGCTGATTCTCCATTTAACTCTTCATTAAATAGTACTTATTGAATTCATTAAATCAAGTACTTCACATAATCATTGTATTGTTATTATCAAATCATTTGGCTTGACAAAATTTTTTAATAATTTTAGCATTTGTCTTCAACTTTCACGTTTCTGTTACAGCTATTTACATTAAAATGTAAGCATTACCTTTGATGGCTGTGGTAAGATCTTAAGAATTTGAACTCCTCTTGGCTTTCCAGCAATGAATTAAATGTTTACCTATTATTATCATTGGCAAGAAGGACACAGCCAAGGCAAGTTTGGGGCAAGGTTGGGGCCCACTCATGGCAGTTTTTCAGTTATAATGTCTTTATGTATAACTACTTGCTTAATTTCTGTTAGAGTATTCAGAAAGGATAAATTCTGTTGAATTCAATACAGCAATGCATTAATATGAAACAATGTCAGTAGATTGTTAACAAGTACCTAAATGCTGTCAAGTCAGCTTTGTAGATTAGACATCTCCATTACATTCCAGGCCAAACACTGACGAGAATGAAAAAACAGAGTCGGTCTACATCAACATCCTACTCTCCTCTATACTCTTTGTGATGTGCATCACCTCGCTACCTGCCTACTTTCACTCTGCACGCAACTTCTGTTTAATCTTCCGCAAGGGACAACCTTTTTACATCCTCCTCATCTTCGTTCTTCTCACCGCTTTTATCAACCTCTCCATTGCTGCACTTGATGGTGTTGGATTCTGGACTGAAATTTCCAATTGTGTCATGTTTGGCTGCCTTAGAACTGCTATTCTCATAGTCTCTTCGCTGTTGATAGCATTTGTCTGCACCAGCAGGTGCATAGCAGTGTCGTGCTTGGACCTGTACAAGAAGCTGAACAAGACCACAGTGCTTACTGGGGTTTCAGCAATGTTGCTGCTAGTCAGTGTTTTCCTCCCAGTCCTCTTCTACCAGTTGGGTCACATCAACTTCAAGTACCTGGGACCTCCCTCCCATGTGGGCTGCAGCCCTGTCTTGGCTGAGGACAGCAAACATGTCTTCATCTCCTTCATCCTCTTCTTCCTCTTCGTGTGTGACTTCATCCTCCTTGTGGTCTACTTAGTGCTGTATCGACGTCTCCATAACCCTTCTTTGCGACCCTGCATGAAGAAACTGAAAGCATCTGCCCGGAAAGTTTCCCTTATAATCACTCTAACCTACCTGGTCCTCCACCTTCCCATCATGGTGATCTATACTATCTTCACTTTCAGTCCAACAAGTGTCCTCTCTATTCCCAGCGCACTTGGCAAGCTTCTTCTTGACTTCACCCTTAGATTTCTCTCTTATCTCTACTCTGCTCTGTTGCCTGCTATCATCGTCAAGACAGGGTCAATGAATGAGAAAACCATCTCAGCAGCAAAAAAGTCTGTGATAAATCAGATGATCACTAAAAACACTTGAACTGCACAACTTTAGTGTCAAGTGATAACTGGTGAGACATTGCAGAGTTGTTATTTTTGGGGTTTTTCTGCACGGAAGTTTATCATGCATTTAAAGTTTAAATATCAAAAATATAATTTACCAAATTTAAGCACATTGAACAGGCGCGGCCGACCTTTATGGGTGATCTACCCGATAGCCCCTTTATGATATGGGCATTGAAAATCCAACATTTTTTAAACACATCTTTGGTAACATCCTGGGAATAAAGCTGATTATAATACAGTACTAGATCTAGTTACATTGAACGAGTAAGTGTGATGTAACATGATTGATGCCTCGAGTGCAGGGAGTGGCGTAATTCTTATTATTCATGGAAGCCGGAGGCTGAATTGAATAATGATATGTTTTCAACGAGGGCTGAGCCCGAGTTGAAAACATGTTGTTATTTTGCACTTATGTCTTATGTAACGATATTATTTACCAAGTAAAAATTGCAGGTATCGCTGGCAGCTGCTAGCAATAACAAGAAAAAAGAACGTACTTTCGTATCACTTAATTGGAGCAGGACTCAGAGTTAGTCATAGTCATGTACCGATATAATCTAGGAATAAAAAAAGCAGGCAGTGCTGGTAGTTGCTAGTTATAACAAGCAAAAAGGACGTTCTCTCGTATGACTAATTTGCAGAGAGTGTGAAGTTATACGGCACAACTGTGAAAATAATTGCAAAAGTGTAAGGTAATACAGCTCAAACTGTGAAAATGGTAGGAAAGGGCGATGTAATACGGCTAAAAGTGTGATGTAAAACCAAAAAGGTGATGTAATACGACAAAAATGCACAAATAACACGTTTTACTTTACAGCTATAACACCATCACATGGTAAATAATAAAAGTTTCTTAAGAAAGATTTTCGGAAAATTGAAATGTTCAATATGTTCAATATTGAGAACAATATTCATTTTCTTTCGTATGACATGCATTATGTATTTTCAATATGGGGTCGTTCACATATGACGTCGGCAAATTTTCGGTAATTTTTACCCCCCCTCCGTCATCATTCATCATCGTGACAAAACCCCCCTAAATGTCAGAGGTAAATAAACACAATGACATCATCACAGTCGGAACCCCCTCCCCCACTTCATGTCAAAAATTGATTTTTGGTATTTTAATTTGCAGTCATTTTTGAAATTTTTTATACCTTGTCAGTGAAAACACAGTATTTCACCAGATTTCTGAATGAGAATTTTGACTTGAAAATTGTCCTTCCGATTTTGGAAAATTCTGATAAAAATTTTCAAAAGAAATCAAAAATTTTCAAAAAAATCCTATAAATCCTCGAAATTTTTGATGACATCATCATTGGCCAAACCCCCCTCCCCCCTCATCATCGATCATCATCATTTGGAAACTCCCCCTCCCCCCCTAGGTGATGACGTCATATGTGAACGACCCCATATTGAAGTTTCGGTTGCAAGAACTTAACTCATCACCCAGCCGTTCTTTTTGCTGGTTTTTATGAACTTTGCCTTATCGCAGATTTCATAGAGTGTCTTTTATATACCCATGTCTTATCATGGGTAAGTTGTGAGAAGTGCAATTTCATCATGTACTGCTTGTTGTTTTTTTACATTCACCGTACTTACCTTGACACTATTTTTCTGGGGATTGATTTGCATCATTGTGAGGTGGTAGCTTTGGTTCAAAATATAATAATAAACTGCAAACATTGATGACCAATGAGGGTTACTCATTATACCGGATATAGTCAATCTATATTTCTACTGACGCCAGAGTCAATTGTCTTACTGTTTTTCACTTTCCGCAAATGGATATATATTTAAAACCGCAGCTTAAGTGCAGGTTTCTCTAGCTACATTGCTACATCAAAATCTTTATTGAGAGTTTCTTTGTACTATTACATCACACTTGATAAAATTCTCTAGCAGTCTCTTTTCCATTCAAGGAAAGAAAGCTCACATAGAAACACTTAAGTTACTGAAACATACTTACCCTAATTCTGCCTCTTTAGAAAGACTTATGTTATTGAAACATACCCTAATTCTGCTTCTTTATTTAGCTAGTGTGGAAATGCCGGTAGTAACAGTGCTGTACTTTGCACGTTGTCGGGAGATTACAGGCAAAGTACAAGAAAAAGTGTTGCTTCCTGAAACTGTCTCGTTAGACAACATCCTGACAGAACTGGCGAAAGTGCATCCTGCCCTAGAAACTCTGAGAGGTAAACTAACTGTGGCACATAACCAAGCCTATTTAGAGGGAAGTGTACAGTTGCAGAGTACAGATGAGATTGCGCTCATCCCTCCAGTTAGTGGAGGATAGGCTAAAATAGTTCTACAAACTGCTCCATCAACTTGGACTGAATTCAGTACAAATGAACTTCTAAGATATCTTGCTGAGCAGAGATCTACGACTCCAACTATGAGTTATTTGGTGTTGGACAGCAGCTTTTACTGTGTTTGCGCCATACCCTTGTGGGCTCTTGGGCCGTCTCCCGAGGATTTTGACTCATCACCTGATGATGACGCTCTTCTACTTTGGACAAAGACCTCTATCATGTGATCTCTAGCGCAAAAATATGGGAGGAGGATCGTTGGGCGCCAGCGTCTGTAAACTTAGAAAAAAGGCTTCTGTTTCAATACCTACTCAACAAACCTTCAAACCTTGGCAAATGCCAAGTTCTAACGGAAAATGGACCAGAGAACAGCTTAAGAGCCTCTTTCACCCGAATCACCACTTTAAACCGGCTAAGGACTGTTTTAAGAATTGCTTAAGTACTGTTTAGTGTTTATGAACCGCTTTAGACTCGTTAAGGACTGAAAATACAATTGGTAAGTCAAATAAATTTGTATTTAAACAGTTCTAAGGGTCTATTAAAATTTCTATTTATTATAATAATTAATTTATTGTACATAGAACCACTGTGATGACTTCCCAGTTTTGAAAGGGTTATTATCAACAGTTTATTTAATTCGAACCAAGACAGTAATATGTCAGTTTAATGTTAACCATAGTTTATTTTTGTATACAATTTCGATATGGCTTACATGATACATTCTATTTTCTGTTACTCATATTGTTAACCTTGGCCTTAGTAGGGTGTGCTACTAACAGAGAAAATCTGATTTGTTTCATCCATCACAGCATAGAAGCTCCATTACATTATTGAATATCTATCCATGTATTGCTGTGTAAAATTTGATTTTTATTTATTTATTTATTATTTTCAAGTGGTTCTTAAGCAGTAATTAAGCGGTTCCTTAACCGTTTTGAAATGGTTATTAAGCGGTTCATTAGCGGTTCTTAAACGGTTTTACATGGTTGATAAACGGTTCTTATGCAGTGGGAGGTTTTTGCCCCATAAGCCCTAGAATTCCCGTTTAAATAAGTGTTTAATTATCAGTGGTAAAGTTACTCACATTGTTCCGTTGTGTCACACTGTTATCCTTCTGCTATATCAGCTGCTAGCTACCCCACCCTAATTACCTTCTCATATTATGTTGTAACAAGAATTGTATCATGAGGTCACATTTCTACACAACCATATTTTTAGGGTCTTACCACTTTTTATCATGTAGAATCGATTTACAAATAGTGAAATAGTTAATTAATGAAAATCAAATGACAATGTCACGAAATTTTCGGTATTTTAAGCCTGTAGTATAATATCGAAGATGACTAATTATATTTTCATCCCAATTTAACTTTATTTTTGTTTACTGCACCAGGCTTAGCTGAGCTATATGGCCGAGAAAGACTCTGGCATCTCCATCAAAACGACAATAACTTCGAAGCTCCTTACTCAGAAACCAGTCTTGCCAAAAAAGAAAAACGAGTGTACTGAGTGTGAATTCTCAACAAACAACAAATGTATTTTGAGGCAGCATGTACAAAGAGTCCACAGGAGAAATCTGCCACATAAATGTGAGCATCACTTGTGCAACTACACTGCATTAACACCGTCTGCCATGCGCAAACATGTGAAGATTCACGCAAATGAGAAAGAATATAAATGTGATCTATGCGATTACCAGGCAAACACTGAAACATCCCTCAAATCTCACAAGAAGTCAAAGCACTTCATCATGGTGAGTGATGAAGATCTAGTCAGAAAAAGCCAAGCTTACAAATGTTCTTACTGCCACGTAACTTGTTGCAATTCTTCTCACGTGCGTACCCATGAAGCTACTCATAGAGAACATAAACCATACAGTTGTGAAATGTGTGACTTTAAAGCAAACCGAGCAGATCAATTAAGAAAGCACATTGCTTCCAAGCATGAACCAGGTACAGAGAAAACTTCTTTAGCTTGTGATAAGTGTGATTTTACTGCAAAACAACAGAAGACATTACAAAACCACACTTCGAAGTGTATTGGCGCACACCCTTACACTTGCAACAAATGTGAATACAAAACAGCAGTTTTGAAAAACTTGTATAACCACGCTGAGACCCATTTTTAATAGATCATAGTTCAATTAAATAGTATTAAAAAGATGGAACATTTCATTTGTTTTGTATGATCAAAAGATCAGAATCAATGCATTGGCTTTATTTATTTTAAATCATTATGTTATTATTATTATGTTATTATTATATTATAGTTTAGTGACATATTTATTGAGTATTGTAGTTTATCGCATTAATTTAATTAATTTGATAATTGATATTTAATCTAAATTTAAGGGGCTAGGAATAGTATTTGTCTTGAAATTAAGAAATTAAATTGATTTCATGTTCTTTCATATTTTTATATTTTTCGAGGAAGTTTCATTAATTTCAGATTTGAAGTATACCAATAAGTTTAAAACAATTAAAAAGCTTGCTTCCACATATTACGACCATCCCCTTGATTATTGACCCTTTCTGTTATAGTTTTAGGATGCAATCAGACTCCAGTTTTCATAACATAACCTATTAGGTATATAATTAGTATTACGTTATTAGATATATAATTAGTATGATGTTAAATATCACAAGATATCTAATATAACACCTTTATTGAATGTCTTCTTGCACCATTGGTGCAAAAAGGCATAGGACTGCAAAAATCGAAAACAGATAAATATTCTATCTGATACCAATCGTAACCAATACTTGTTAACTCAGGTCTTTTTTCAGTGTTAGCTTATACAGTTTTATTTTAATCAGGGATAAATTTTCATGAATTAAGTATATTAGTGGTAATAGAGAAGCAGAATTTCTAAGAGGGGTCACAAATAGTGTATGTCATGTGATGGCAGAATTATTTTACCAGATAATATTTAACTATTTGAGATGCATATTAATAACTATTTTATGACATTTGATCAAACCAATGGTTATTCTCAAAAATAAGTGCAACCCAAGAAAAAAATGTTATGAATGTGAATTCTCCACTAACTATAAACCGCATTTAAGAAGGCATCCAACAATGGTCCACATGGAAAACCATCTTCAATGATATAAATTCAAGCAACCGAATTGCAACTTTTCGGCCTCAAAGCCTTCTATTCAAAAGGGAATATGCATTGAGCTATGCCGGGGGCTAGGGGGGCGGAGCCCCGCGCAAAATTCTAGCAGGAATACAGGTAAAAAGACCATTTTTATCATTAAGAAAGCAGAAAATGGAGGCATCTTGAGGTGTTGAAGCAGGCCCAATGCCCATACAGAAGCTGTGACTATCTGGTATGCTCACTGTTCAGACATTATCTGTGCTATGATCTATATTCTAAAAGAAATTTGTTGGATAAATCAGGGTATTTAAATGATAAAGATAACAATTTTCAATTTTGCAATCGAGAATAATAAGCAAATGGGCAATGGACAATGACAACTTGTGTACCAATACTGATTAGAATTTATGTTTTCAGCAATGAAAATTTAGATGTCTAGACAGTTCTGTAGTCAAATCTGGGGGGGTCATTGACCTGCTTCGCAGGTCATATTTGACCCCCCCTTCCCCAAATTGGGGGGTCATGACCCCCCTGTCCCCCCTCCCTAACTATGGGCCTGCTCGGCAGTGATGGTGGTGGGGGGTTTTTGCCACATAGGCCCTAGAATTCCCGTTTAAATAAGTGTTTATTTATCAGTGGTAAAGTTACCCACAATGTTCCATTGTGTTACAAACTGCTATGCTACTGCTATATCAGCTGCTAGCTACCCCACCCTAATAACCTTCTCTTATTATGTAATATGTTGTAACAAGAATTCTATCATGAGGTCACATTTGTACACAACCATACTTTTAGGGCCTTTGCAATTTTTATTGCGTAGAATCGATTTACAAATACTCAAAAGGTAAATTGATGAGAATGGAATGACAACTTCACTAAATTCTCTGTTTTAAGCCTGTTTTTTTAAGTCTAATTAGATTTTGTATCCCATCCTGACTTCATTTTTGTTTACTGCACCAGGCTAAGCTGAGCTATATGGCCGAGAAAGACTCTGGCATCCCCATCAAAACGACAATAACTTCGAAGCTCCTAACTCAAAAACCAGTCCTACCAAAAAAGAAAAACGAGTGTAATGAGTGTGAATTCTCAACAAACTACAAAAATATTTTAAGGAAACATGTACAAAGAGTCCACAGGAGAAGTCTGCCACATAAATGTGAGCATCACCTGTGCAACTACGCTACGTTAGCACCGTCTGCCTTGCGCAATCATGTGAAGATTCATGCAAATGAGAAAGAATATGAATGTGATCTATGTGATTACCGGGCAAACACTGAAGCATCTGTCAAATCTCACAAGAAATCAAAGCACTTCATCATGGTGAGCGATGAAGATCTTGTCAGAAGAAGCCAAGCTTACAAATGTTCTTACTGCCACGTAACTTGTGACAGTTCTTCTCACATGCGTACCCATGAAGCTACTCATATAGAACACAAACTGTACAGTTGTGAAACGTGTGACTTTAAAGCAAACAGAGCAGATCAATTAAAACAGCACATTGCTTCAAAGCATGAACCAGGCACGGAGAAAACTTCTTTAACTTGTGAAAAGTGTGATTTTACTGCTAAACATCAGAAGACATTACAAAACCACATTTCGAAGTGTATTGGCGCACACCCTTATACATGCAACAAATGTGAATACAAAACAGCAGTTTTGAAAAACTTGTATAACCACGCTGAGACCCATGTTTAGCAGATTGTTAAATTTTAAATAGTATTAGAAAAGATGGAACATTTCATTTGTTTTGTATAATCAAAAGATTAGAATCGATGCACTTGTTTTATTTATTTTAAATCATTATCTTATTTTTATTATGTTATTATTATGTTTTTATTACATTTTTATTTAGTGATATATTTATTGAGTATTGTATTTTATTGTATTAATTTGATTAATTTGGCAATTGCTATAATCTAAATTTAAGGGGCTTGGAATGGTTTTTGTCAAATAAAATTGACTTCATGTTCTTTCATTTTTTTTGAGGAAGTTTCTTTAATTCTTTAAAGTTTAATTTTAGAATTGAAGGATACCAATAAGTTTTAAACAATCAAAAAGCTTGCTTACACATATTTCGACCATCCCCTCGATTATGGACTCTTTTTGTTATAGTTTTAGGATGCAATCAGCCTCCAGTTGTCATAACACACCATATTAGGTATTTAGTTTGTATTATGTTATCAGATATATAATCAGTATGATGTTATATATCACAAGATATCTAATATAACACCTTTATTGAATGTCTTCTTGTACCATTGGTGCAAAAAGGCATAGGACTGCAAAAATCGAAAACAGATAAATATTCTATCTGATACCATTCTTAACCAATACTTGTTAAATCAGCTCTTTTTTCAGTGCTAGCTTATACAGTTTTATTTGAATCAGGGATCATTTTTCATGAATTAAGTATATTAGTGGTAATAGAGAAGCAGAATTTCTAAGAGGGGTCACAAATAGTGTATGTTATGTGATAATGTTCCTTAATATGAATACGCTGCACCTTACTGATTTTTTGTCAATCGCTGTCACATGGTTCAAAATATGAATGACCCTTCTTGAAAGACTAGCTTTCTCAAATTAATCTTAATTTTACATGCTTTATCAAACTTGGAGGGAGAATTATTTTACCAGATGACATTTAACTATTTGAGATACATATTAATAACATTTTACGACTTATGATGATCTGTGTGCTTTCACCTTGTCTCATTAAAACAAGAAGTTATTAAGAATTTAGGGTAAGAGCCCCATCTATTGCCAACCTCTAGAAAAGTGTATGCTAAAACTTTCGAGTTTCGACCTATGGAATCTCCTTAGTTCGAGTCAGTCGTGATTCAGGATAATTAAGTCAGGAGGGTCTGCTTTAAAACCTTGAGCCTTCCTGTAGCAGCTTGGCACCCATATATATGCTTGCAACTAATATGTCATTGTGGAATCTGGCCTCCTGCGAATTATAATGATGTGGTAAACAGGCCAAACTGAGTTTTTATCCTTACATTTGCATTAGAATTCTCCTGCTCTAATACACTTACCACGTTGAATAACAAAGCTTATCATCCCATCATTTTATTCACCTAGTATCCAACCAGCTTAACCTTAACTGGGCAATAATTTTGTTTTCTCGACCATGGACTAAACCCGGATTTTAATCCATTTCACTGGTGTTTTTACTTTTTCTTCCCTGCCCCGGACATGGGCTCAAATAGGACCATGATAATTACTTTATACCAGGTAAGATTGCAGAGGCAGATACTGATAACCCAACCAGCACAGTTACCAAACCAATGGTTATTCTCAAGAATAGGTGCAACCCAAGAGACAAAATTTCATGAGTATATATTGTACAAGTCAATGCAAAGTCAAAAATATCTTGATGGTAATGTTTAAAACTTTAAGCTACTACCAAATTAATTCTATTTTATGAAAGGCAGTGAGTTCCCATCAAGGCAGTAAGTACGTAAATGTTTAGCTAGTGTTGTTGTGGCGTTGTGATCTGTGGTTCAATATTTTATCATTGTAGTTATTGTATGATAGTATTCTCGTTTCTGCCGTTAAGTTAAATTCTCTCATTTAGGCCTGAGACCGGTTTGAAAATTTAATAATTGTCGTCAATAATTGAATCAAGGTTTCAGGTAACTAAAGGGAGATTTAGAGAAAGTCGTTTAGCTATTACAAAAATTTCAAGTTCCAGTTCAAGTTGCAAAAACATGCTAATTCAAATTTTTTCACAGGCTTTCATGACCGACTCCAGAGAAATACTCATAAATGAGTCAGTAGTGTGTGCAATATGTTATGCGTACAAAGTAGACTCTTACTCGCCAACATACCTTACAAGGGGAGACAAGATATTTGCCATAGATGTGGAAAAAGACATTTCCATTTCCAGTAACGAAACTATAGACATGAAACTGCAGTACTCAGACACAAACTACACTGCTGCTCAATGGGCAGCAGGTAATATGAAGGTTGAAGCACAATACCGCGCATTCTCCGGCGCAGCCAGCATGGCTGTAGAGACTACAGAAGAGTCTAAATATCACACTGTGAGAGTTGACGCTATTGGGATGTGCACCAAGAACTGCTTAACTTCTAGAGGAAGCTTCAGAACACACCCCCAAGACTTTGTGACAGAGGATTTTAAGGTGGCGGTAAGGGAGCTGACTGTGGAGGAGTTAGAAAATAAAGTGGGTGTGTTCTACGCCATCAAACTGCAACTTGGGGGTATGGTTAAGAGATCGTTTGTGATGGAAGCTACAGAGGAAGACAATGAGACTAAAGTAACTTCCGAGTTGCAAGCTGCTTTTGGTAAAGAATGTTTAGGAGGTAGTTTTAGTGCTGCTGGCTCGTTTGAAACAGGACGGCGCTCTTCAAATAAAAACGCTAAAGTGAGGCGTGAATGGCGAGCTCAGGGAGGTGATATAGACTTGTGGTTCAAAGTTGGTATAGATAATGGGGAGAAGTCTGTGCTATCTTCAGCGATGGAGATTGCACGAGAGTGGGCTAAAACAATAAACACAACAAACGTTTACCCATTTGACTTCGAGCTGCGCCCACTTTGGGAGTTGATAGCAGAGTTTGACGAGAAGAAAGCAGGAGAGTACAGAACGTATCTGGAAGCAAAGTGGAACAATGAAGGGAGTCGTCACCTTCCCACAATGTATCTCCCTACAAAACTTAGAGTAGAACAACTTGCTGATGCGTCTAAAACATTCCTTCTAAACACGTGTCGCGCGCACAAGACAGCCATGGTGGAAGAAGCAGCCACTGCTCAGAGTTACCTGGACAGTGTGATGTATTTGGTTGACAGAAAGTGTTACAAACGGTGGAGAAAAGCAGCGGAGTCCGGGAAGGAGGAAGCTACGGAGATAAGAGATATCGTGTCACGTGACCAGGATATCACTGTGGAGGAGCTTGTTGAACAGTTGGAAAACAGATCTGATCACAGATTTGCCCAATCTCAGCGCTATCTGGGACTTTGGGGCAATGACTCTAAGGACTCAAACAGAATAGAAAATCTGAACAAAACTTTCCTAGATAAACTAATAAAAAGATTAAACATGGATTTGACCAGTCAAGTTTCAGTAGAAGAATGGCATGTCGATTTAGAGGAATGTGAGAAGCAAGTTTCTGAAGCTGTGGAATGGTTTGACGAAAATATTTGTTGTATGCAGACGAGGGAAAGACAGAAAAACATTGTAAAAGCGATAGGACAAGTGAAGAGTATTCAGGAATCTCTGTCTGGATTCTTACAACGACTTCAAAGTGAAGTTGAGAAAGAGGAATGAAGGGACGAGAAATTTTCTTCTCGGGCAACCTCCGTTGTTATGAGGAGTTTCATTTGTTAATCAGTTAAATAAGTTCAGTTTTTATCACTTAAACCGTTGTTGAGTTACAAATATTTTGAGTTTTATATTTATTCCGATAGAAAATGAAAAACCTTTCTAATGTTTTAAGCTTTTAATGGCAATCAAGCATCGATAAACTGTTATTATATTTTTATGTCAAATCTGAAGTGATTTTGACTCCAAGGTTTTATTGAGGTTTTTAAGTTAATTATTTTTCATGATTTTAGGTCGTCGCCATATGTTTTAAGTATGAGAGTATATTAGACCGAAGTTATCGTTCTCAATTTGATACACAGTTACCGGATTGTTTGCAGCTAATATGTTGGAATGATTGTGTAAATTCAATTTTGGTGTTTTTGGAAGGCGCGTGGTCGTATTTATTCAGTGTTATGCGCGTACGTAAATACGAATTGAACGTAACGTAACGTTACGTAATGCGTGTGTTCGTGCGCAATCGTTTGTCATGTCATTCGAACTAGCCTTTAATGTCTTCAAAACTTGTTCAGATCATAGCTTTGACCGTGCCATTTGTCAATTCTCATGTTAAAAAGGTGAAAATGTCCAGCTAACCCATAATTAACTGCCATAATAACTGTCCGATTCAGGATGTAACATAACAAGAAAAGTATGTCTCAGTGCTCGCAGCCAACATCCGAGTTCATCAAGGTTTGTCGAATAGACGATTTTAATCGTTCTGTTTTTAATGCGTCGACCTGTTTTCTATGTCCAGTAATTATCATTACTAAAGAATCTAATGAAACAATATGAGTTTCTACTTAAGGTTAATAAAGTGAATTTTCTTTAAGTTCGCTTGGTGGGATAGAAGTTCAAGTGTTCCATGTTGAGATGATTTAAGTTAAAGTAATTATGTTTTCAGAGCACATTCGGTCCCAAGATAGCAGTAGTGGGAAGTGATGAAGTGAGAAAACTATGTCTAAACGACGGTCTGACTTTAGTGGAACTTTTAAAACCGTTCAGTAAACTTAACACTGAGTTTCAGATAAGAGATCCAACCAATACACCCCATGTGATTAAGGGATTACATCTTTCGTTTGGGTACGTACTGATCTTTTTCTCAGTCCCGGAAAATTTTGTCTAACTCTAAAAATTTACCAAAGCCCAAAATCGTTAATAGTATCGTCAAAAAAGAGGTTCCATCCGAATTTTGGGTTTCGGTTAATCTACAAGATCACACGACAATTTCTCAAAAGAGGGGGTCCCAAAAACCCCCTTTCCAGTGTCCGTTGAACTTGAATTTTTTTGATAACGACATGACGATTTGTTAAGTTTCAAGTCTTTACATAATTTACGAGGCACCTGAAAATGCTATTTTCGCCAATTGGTCCACATTTGTATAACAGCGCCGGCGACCTTTTTGGTTAAAGTGCGCTATACGCAATACAACTTTTTATGGTGCAGGTAGCGATACGGTATCGGGCAGCTGCCTTCGGCAGCTAACATAAACATGTTCGAGGTTCCCCGTAACGGCCTCAGGAGCTTGTGCGAGAAAAAATGATATAATTTCTATTTACGTTACAATTGCAGTTAATCACTTAACAATCTCAGAGACCCGTTCAAGCCGGGCGAATCTTCGCAAGTATTTAGGAAGCTTATTAACGACGACATTTCCTCTAATCATGTGCCGGGAAACATGGCCTTAACGGTTAAAGGATACCAAGTAAAGCAGTCATGTCCGTGGTAAGGCATTCTGCTTTCTGGTGCTTAGAAGTTTCAGTGTTTCGCGAAAATGTACATGTAATCACGGCAACGTGAATTATGTTTTAAAAATTTTTTACACGCTTTATTCGAACACTATCGTGATATTGATACATCCTGTTCTTTTCTGTCAGGTACGAGGTGTTTAGAGACCTATACTTCCACTACTTCCAAACTCAAGAACACGACTCCATCATGCACAACCTTGCTTGTATCATATTTGTATCTGCTCATGAGGATGACCCGGTCGCTCAGTTCCAGGTTTTCACTGGATTTTATTTTTTATCGGAAATTTGTTCTAGTTGCGATATTTTACCTATAATCATTAATCCTATCACCGAAAAACCTTGAGTATAAAGATTGACGATTTTTTAATCTATTTGAGTAGTTGAGATCTTTCGTTTTTGAGTACATTTGATTAAAAGGGTTGGTATAACGATTATATGTGTATCGAAGTGTGCAGTAATGAGTAGAATTATGTAATGTCACTTTATTCGAAAAATTGTGACCCTTTCCCAAAATACATTACTCTTGTCGAGCCGTAAACCCAAATATGGCAATCACAACGAGATATGCAAATAAAGGTACAAACACCCCCAGAGTCTGACAGAAGAAGTGATGAAATCACCTGTACACTGGGTGGATAGCGACATGATGTGTTATCATGTGTTAGTTCAGGATATGTCGAGAAAACCCAAAACTCCGTAAGTGGAATCTGTTCAAACATATGAATTGAGATTTTCTTTTACCCCTTTTTATTCTATGTTTAGAACTGGTCGGAACCCGAGGCGTTTGGCCGCGTATCAATAAATTGGGGTGTTATTGTGATAAATAGGGTGTTTCTGTAATAAATCGGGGTCGAAATATTTAAATATTTAGGGCGGATCAGACGATGCAGAGTCTTAGTACGATGTACGGACCAGCTACGTGTCATCTTCTAAATCTACACGAGAGGAAGGAGACAGAGAGCGAACCTCCCGGTCCTAACCCCTGGAGACAGGTACACACACACACACACACACACACACACACACACACACACACACACACACACACACACACACACACACACACACACACACACACACACACACACACACACACACACACACACACACACACACACACACACACACACACACACACACACA
>JH154859.1:16369-36357 GCA_000226015.1 Mnemiopsis leidyi | reverse complement strand
GTAGGAAAGTTCCTGTGTTGTTGATAAAACTCAGAGCAGTAGGAAAGTTCCTGTGTTTGTTGATAAAACTCAGAGCAGTAGGAAAGTTCCTGTGTTTGTTGATAAAACTCAGAGCAGTAGGAAAGTTCCTGTGTTTGTTGATAAAACTCAGAGCAGTAGGAAAGAAGAGGAGGAAAGTGTTAGTAGTAACTTGTTGGGAAAGTTTCAGTCAAGAAAAGTAAGTATTCCGGGCCGTGGGTAATACTATCACAGACTGTAATTTAATAAGACATCCGTAGTTAAATAGCACTAATTACTGTCCGAGAGAATGAAAGGATGGCCTTGAAGTATCCCATCATCTTATCCACTTGATGTACCATTTAATTAAACTGAAAGTTTACGCATGTTTTCAGGTTGTGAGAAACAAAGCGAGTTTAGTGACGTCACTGTCCCGCACATTCCAGTCCCAGACAGAATATCCTACAGAAAATATCTCGTCTTTGAAACGTACACAGACTGGCAATGTCCGAAATGGATTTAACACTCTTCGCAGAAACGATGATAATGATTTGAGCGTGTTTCTGGAGATGCCTGGATCAACTCAAGAAGTTAGTACAGAACCACAACATAACAGAGTCGTACCAGACCTAGACATTCCGCCTACTCCCCTTTTAAAGGAAGAACGTTCAATAGAAAGTATATTCCAAGTTTTAAATGGTAAGCCAGATTTCTCACAAACCGAAATCAAGGAGCCCTCCCCTATAGTTGAGATAGTTCCAGAAAACCACCCGAAAATAGTTGAAGAAATTTCTTCAAGTAACTTCGAGTTCTTTGACGAGTCTCTGTTCAGTCCTTCTCCGCCTAAACAATCATCAGAGTTCTCTGACAATTCTCAAAATCGAAGTGTTTCTTCCTCGCTAGAAGGTTTTATAGAAAAAAAGGTGGATGAAATAACAAGAAATAATGCTGATAAGGAAACCCGGCCTTCCCAATGTAACATAGCACCTGGTTTCTCCAATAACTCCAAATCTGTCGTCAGTTCAAGTCATTACGAAACTGTCGACTATTTCGACATATTTGGAGATGAGGAATGCGTGGAGGAAACATTTAGTCCTACAGTAATACAACTATCTACACAGCCTGCCTCCGATGTGGGGAGGCAGTGCACTATTGATAATAGTATAGGTGTTGTAGGTGAAGGGAGGCAGTGCACTATTGATAATCTGGAAGGAGTAGTAGATAACGATTTCGATGGAGATAAGGTGACAGACAGGGCCTCTAGTGATAATCTAGTCGAGGTTGAGATTGCAAGCTGTGGAATGTGGGATTTTGGAGAAGAGTTCCAACTTGAGGTTAACAAAGAGGACGTGGAACTTGAGAGACAGTCAAAAAGGAGAAAACTTGGAAATATCTTTAGGAATCCAAGGTCAGTTGTTTATGTCCGTTTACAAGATTAATCAAGCTCACCAAACAAACCGTACCGAGTCGATTTGAGTTATAATTTCAGCTCTATTGTTTACATAGTAAAACAGTTTAACCTCAATTGTATTGTTTTGTTTGTCCGTTGTTCTGAAAGAAATACTGACATTTTCCAGACCAGTCGCTAAACGAGAACCTGAACATGACACTACAACAAGACCTGCTCAAAAAGGATTCACCGTTCCATTTGCAGCTGGCGTTCAGAACTTGGCTCAAAACTTTCATCACTCCAATCTTCATGAAGTTAGTTCTGTAAAACTTGTTCTGTGACGGTGGCAAAAAGTTTGCGTGCGTTTACGTACGCCGCGGAGTCATCTTAGTGGACAGCGTACTTTCGTATGCAGCGAAACGTTAGTTTATTCACGCGCATTTGTAGAATTTAGAGGGCTTGAAAGTCCTCTTTTTCCGATAAGGATGTATCTCCAACACAGAAATCCATACTGCATGGAGCGACCTCTGGACTCAGGCCTTCAGTTGCTTTGGGAGTGTACTTTCCTTAATTCTCTAACTTTTTTCAGCTAAAGTTTGAATTGGAGCCTCACAAACGATGTCAAATGGTGCCTAGAACTTTTCCTTCGCCTGACCATTACAAAAAGAAAATGATGGAACTTGTATACGGTTTGTATTGATTTTTACTAATCAGGCCTCAAAATGATTGACTCTTATGTGTGGCACTGGGTGATGCATTCGAAACCCGGCTTACTATAACACATGCCAGTTGGATAATTTCACCAAAGTGGTAACCTCAAACCTTCTTCAGAGCACTTGAACGTAAGTTTGGCTAAGGTGCGTGAGCGTTACGAACGACTTAAGATACAAACAAACACACAGACAAACACACAAACCGTCAGCTGTCCTCACGGACCTGCTAAACTTTGTACTGTTTCGAAGGAGGGACCTAACAAGGGTCGACAATTCTACAGCTGCAAAATGAGTGAGTTTTAGAAAAGTATTTCCATTACTTGCTGCTCCCCTAGTACCTTTAATTTGCTTTTTTGGTACTAAGAGTATGATAGTTTGAAGTTTTCTATGGTTTCAGAGTCGTGCTCACTTTTCAAATGGGCGGAGCTCAACTTGGTACCAACAAATCCTAAAGAACGATTTCATTATTTCAATCGTCAAGGTTTGAGGTGAGTCTTTAGTGTAGATTTTAGAATCTTGTACTGCTCGTGTTTTAAAGTGCTCACAATATAATGTGTAATAATTTATAATGTGTAATAATTTTGTTACCCAACGTAAGTTTTGCCTCACTTTTCCTCTCTTTCTGTCTTTTTGAAATAACACAAAGAAATTTCGTTCCAGTTTGTACAACGGATGTCGCATCACAAGAAAAAGAAACAGCAATCTTTACCTACTAAAACTGAGCACTCAAGATAAGCACGCCAACTACAACAAAGATGATGTTTGGATAGTGGACTCAGGTAAGGATTTAGACCTCTAAAATTTAATAAAAGCTGCTTACATTTTATAACCAGCGAGAGCTTATAGAAACATTACATTATTTTGTTTAACGAGGTTCAGCTATTTGCTTAACCATACTCTCATGAAACGTTACATGCTCAGGAAGTTCCCAGCCGAGTATTATGAAAAGCACATTTTTCGGTCCGAGTAGTACGAGCGAAGTGGAGTTACGACTACTAAACTCCCATGTTCCACGGTGCGGTGCAGGCACTGTAGATGCTATCCAGGCTTTACGGGGAATTGCTGAGTTGGAGATTATTTCGGCTCTGGATAAAATACACACGCTACCACTACTGCCATCATTAATATCCAAACAGTGGGTTTGTTAGGTGGTTCATTTAAGTAAAATGTCAATTTGTGAACAGTTCGTATGAGACTCGATAACAATCATAAAAAATGTCAGAGGTGACAAGCTAATTGTTTCAGGACAGACTTTGAAAAATCAGGAGATATCTCGTTAGTAGAAAACACGGAGGAGATATGTATCTCGATGTGCAGGGAGTACAACTTGAACGAGAAGCAAGAGGAAGCAGTTGCAGCCCTCATGAACTCTATCAAACATGGTATAGTTGTTACCAAGCATTTCAAACATGGTATGGTTGTTACCAAGCATTTCAAACATGGTATAGTTGTTACCAAGCATTTGAAATATGGTATAGTTGTTACCAAGCATTTGAGAATTGAATTTGCAATTTTTAGAATTTAGCAACCCCTGTAAATCTCACAAATCACAATCGTGCTAATCGTAGTTGCCAAATTTGCACTTCTTCGTTACAGCCATAGTTTCAAATCAAACTATAAGCTTTACGAGTAAGTAGCCCTGATAGCTAAACTAAGTATCAGATAACACATCTCCCATACATTCCAATTCCAGGACCGGCAGTGCTGTGTGTACACGGTGTATTCGGGTCGGGGAAGAGTTACCTGCTAGCGGTAACTGTGTTGATACTGGTCAGGGTACTTGCTAGCCCTGCACACAGGATCCTCATCACTTCCACTACAAACGTTGCTGTTGATAATATCCTTATCAAGTGAGTCTATTGGATAGACTTGCTATCATGTGACATTTAACTGCAGATACAAATTTAGTAGCCAGGCTAATTTTCGCATTAATTTCTCAATCCCTTCTAAGACAATCTAATACGTGCAGGTTATTGGAGCTAGGTTATGAGCAGTTTGTGAGGGTAGGCAGTGTAAAGAGGATACACAAAAAGATAGCTCCCTACGTCCTCCAAAATCAGGACTGTCAGACTGATAACTTTCTAAAACAGGTTACTTTTAATGTAAATACTGCGTACTTAATCATGCTTGTCCTATGTCCTTAATCATGCCTTCTACCAAAATTTCACTTAAAAGCTGTCTAGTGCTTATGTTTATCGTTCACATAGTCGAAAGCAATACAAAAAAATTTAGTTTAAGTTAAATTCACATGATAAACTTGACAATCAGGACCAGAACAAAACAGTATTGAGCAGATACCAAGTAGTTGGGACGACATGTGCGTCTTCTCCCGCCGTACAACAGCACGACATCGTCCTGTTTGACGAGGTGTCCCAGGTGACAGAGCCCTCCTCCCTCCTGCCACTCATACACTCGTCTTGTAGACGACTACTACTGGTCGGTCCGTTAAGAATTTAGCTTACAGTCTAGTCTCCTGCAGTGTTATATTTCTAATCAAAATAAGTTTCTAGCTATTTTTAACATGTTTAATACAACTGTAAAACCAAGAAAACTATTACACTTTAATCAGACAAATCCAAATTCAAAATTATTTTTCTACTTTTCCAATCTTAGTCGATGAGTATGCTATACTGACACATTTCAATTAAATATTCAGCTGGTAAAACAAATATTCCTGAGTAACACTACACAACCAGGTAGGAGACCCACAACAACTCCCACCCACTGTCGAGACACAGCACATAGAGGGAGACCGAGCCCAGGGTCTTGAGCAGACTTTGTTTGATAGGATGGTAAAACTGGGATACCCAACTATAGTGTTAAAGTAAGTCCAGGGTCTTGAGCAGACTTTGCTTGATTGGAGCTGATTTGTTATATTGCTCTATCACATCTCCAGTCACTACATTACACATAAATTTTACCCCGTATTATATATGTTATAGATTTGTAAGTAATCTCTCAAATTTCCAAATCGGGTATGATCGTTTAGTCGTGTGATAATGATTACTGATATGAGTGATAACTCTATTTCTCTTCACGTATTCTTTGATAAGTCTTCCACGTGTTCCATATACTCCAACTATAAAACTCCTGTCCTTGTACTATCTGAACTACACTACACCTCAATAGTTAATATTTCAGTACCCAGTAAATATTTCAGTACCCAGTAAATATTTCAGTACCAAGTAAATATTTCAGTACCCAGTAAATATTTCAGTACCAAGTAAATATTTCAGTACCCAGTACCGCTGCCCGCCCGAAATCTCCTCCATTTCCAACACTCTCTTTTACTCCGGACAACTCCAAGACGGAAATCTTCCTTCTCCAGAATCCGAGGGAGTTCTCCCCATTCCTCCTCTTACTTTTATCAGTGTGCTGGGGTCTGAGTCTGGATATGGGGAAAGCTACTCTAATACTGCTGAGGTAGACAAATAGAAATTTTGAGACTAGTTCGGATGTAGGCGATATCATTTTAAATACTAGATTCTGGAATCTATCCAACTAGTTTGGATAGATTCCCATCTTATTTTGCCAGCCTTCTGTTAAATAAGATTTCTCAGCAAACTTCTCAAATATAGTGATTGTTATGTTCGTGCAGGTAAAAGCGATATCCGAGTTACTCGAAACACTTTTAACCAAGAAGAAGGTTCCAAAAGAAGACTTAGCTATTATTACACTGTACCGAGGCCAAGAAAATTTACTGAAAAACGAACTTCCCGGAGCAAAGTCTCTCAAGGTACATGATTGTTTTTTCTTAAATTTTTGCAGCCGTTTTGAAACACGTCCTATGTAAATTTCCCCTAGCGGAAGTCTGAACCGTGTTTGATTACCTCCAATGTTCAGATATCCACAGTAGACGCAGTTCAAGGGGCAGAGAAAAGTGTGGTTATTTTGTCCTGTGTCAGGACTTCTAGGATCGGGTTTGCTGACTGTCCAAAAAGGGTTAACGTTGCTATCACCCGGGCTAGAAATCATCTCATAATTTTAGGTGGGTTTTTAGCTGTCTTGTTTGAACTTTCTTTGTGGTCAAGAAATTTAAATGGATATAGTTCGTTTTGGTTTATGCTTAAATCTGGGAGTGAAGCGAGTTACACACATCATCTTTAAAGTCAAAAATATCACATAGCAAAATTTTAATCGGTAGGGATAAGGAACACGATGTTACTTGTTGAAAGTTGTGTTCTACCTAATTAGGATCGGTATTCTTGGGGAAGTGTCTCAAATTTTCGATACTTAAACACATCATTTCTAAAAATTTATGGGCCCTAGCTTAGTTCTCGGTAGCGAAATATTCTCAAATTGTCCTATGGATACAGATTGATCTCCAAAAAGAAAGGTAGGAGCCTTACATTTAGAGAAATGGGGTTTAAAATTTGAGACACCTCCCCACGAATACCGTTCCTAATATATCTGTACACTGCAGGAAATATCAACATGTTGAAAGTTGTGTTGTACCTGATATAAATATCTGTACACTGCAGGAAATATTAACATGTTGAAAGTTGTATTCTACCTGATATAAATATCTGTACACTGCAGGGAATATCAACATGTTGAGTACGAACCAACTCTGGGGTAAAATTATACAGATCTGTGCGGACAGAGGCGTGGTTTTAACTCAATCAGATGTTCTCCAAAAACTTACAGATTAGCAACCATCTTAATCTTCAATGTCAGATTAAATGAAACGGTGGTTGGATTCCTAAAACGTATTGTAAATTAATTTATTTCCAGTCCAGTTTTTTAAATTGTTTGTTATGTACCTTTATTTGACGTAAAACAAAATATTTTTATCGCGTTAGAATCTCTAATTTATTCCTAATGTTGAATATTTTTGTATGTATAGAAGGAGTTAACTGTTAATATATTTTCCTGTATTATTTGAATAAATGAAACTTCAATGTTTATGCAATACTTTGCGGTATTTATATTTTACTGACTCCTTGTTGGCTCTAGAAAAATACTGATCAACAATATTTCTGAAACGTAAAACTCGCTAACTCACCCACTAAACAGCTTCCCTCGACTTATAGCAATGTAACCCAACAACCGTGATGGGAGAAAAGAGATCGCACCGTACAGGGACCCGGACAGTTTTAGACAACGCTCAGCGCAAACTCCGCTTGAAGCGCTTTATTGAGTCCCTGGACAAGGACAACTTTCAAGAGGACATCAACATCAGCTCAGCCAAACTTCCTGCTTTTGAAGAGAGACCTGCCGCTAAGAAGAGAAAGAAAGCTTCGAAAAGGAGATTTCCTAAATCTTTTCAGGTACTTATTACCTAACTGTAAACTCTGCGGTCTTTAGATGTGACTTGCTTCAAGTTTGATTTTGTTCCTCTTCAGTCTCCAACCCTGTTTAGCTGTTTACCTCATTTAAATAAATTTTTCTACGTACGAAGTACGAACTTATACAAATTGAAATTCAAATGTAGGATATTCAGGGTCATACTCTGCCACAAATTACAAATTCTATTCCAGGCTCTGCTAGAAGACCCAGTAAACAATTCAGATGTGTCCCAGTACAACGCCGCCCAAGTCCCAGTATCCCGGATACCGGCTAGAAACTTCTGCTCAGTGTGCGGATATAGGGCGTGTTACAAGTGTATCGTGTGCGGAACGAAGTACTGCTGTATCAAGTGTGGTGAGACACACTCGGAGACCAGATGTCTGAAGTGGGCCTGAAGTAAAGACCTGGGGTCAACTCAATCTTCTAGATATCGAGATGAAGTGTCTGTTTTGAAATGAGACATAAATACAACTAGTATTCTGTTCTTAGCTAATTCTGTTTGATGTGCGACTGTTGGTAATGGAAATATTTTGCTGGATTTTGGAGGTGTTCTAGAACCGCGGGAATGGTACAGAATTTAGCATTGAGAGAACTTTCAGCAATTCAGATGTGACAAATTTTGACATATTTCACCGCAAATGGAATCTAATGCCATTTGAAATTTCATGGACTTTTATGAGCTCCTCAGTTTTTCTTGTCAATCGACAGTACTAAAATTTTGGATAAAATTTGTTATTGACATTTTAAATATTATTTAACAACTGTCAGCTTGTTGCAGCATGATAAGAAACCTGTTTCCCAAACTAAACAGAAATACTTTAGCAGCTCGTCTGTTCGGTAGGATGGGCACCAGACCTAAGTTCAACCCTGAGGATCATGGTCTGGACAAGGAATTTCGACTTACCGACTTCACCAAGATGAAGGGATGAGGTTGCAAGGTAATGTCTGTTGTTTTTAAGATCTTTTAGTTGTAGCTCATTCGACGGTTCCGTTCTTGTCAACCATTTAAAGCTATTCAAGCTTCAGCTCTTAATAGACTTATAAAACTGATATAATTTGATCATTTGTTGTATTATCTGATCATTTGTGATACTATTTGATCATTCATGGTATTAGATTCGGGTATAGGGGTATAGTATGATAGACAGATACCCACAAGAGCAAGTTGATCTCACTATAATATGCAGATTTACAACTCCCCCCACATACAACTCCCACTCCCCCAGGTGCCTCAGGCGGAGCTGCTCCTCTACCTGAAGTCTCTATCTCCCTCCTCTCCTCTCCTCTCTGGAGACAACTCTATCGGTATCGGTCTAGACTCCTGTGTCCTCCCCACCCGACATCCTGGCATCTCTCTCGTTGAAACTACCGACTTTTTCTACCCTCTTATTAACGATCCTTACCTGATGGGTAAGGTAGCTTGTGCTAATGTGCTCAGTGATCTTTATGCTATGGGTGTTACTGAAGTTGATAACATGCTTTTGTTGCTAGGGATATCCAAAGAATTATCAAATGACCAAAGAAAGGTAGTGATCCCTATGATTCTAGAAGGTTTTAGAGACCTAGCCAAGGAGGCTGGGGTAACAATAAATGGAGGACAGACCGTTGTAAACCCCTGGATGATAATCGGAGGTGTTGCCACCTCTGTTTGTACTCGTAGTGAGATCATCATGCCCAACCAGGCTGTTGCTGGAGACAAGATCGTCCTGACTAAACCTCTGGGTACTCAGGTAGCTGTAAATCTCCATCAGTGGATGAGTCTGGGTACACCCTCCTGGAACATTGCCAAAGATCTAATCTCGGCTGAAGATGTTGTAAAAGGTTACGATGATGCAACTACATCCATGACTACTCTAAACCTTGCAGCTGCTAGACTTATGCACAAGCACGGTGCTCATGCAGCAACTGACGTCACTGGTTTTGGAATTCTTGGACATTCCAGAAACTTGGCTGAGTTCCAAACAGCTGAGGTCGATTTCTCCATCCACACTCTACCGATTTTTGCGCGATTCACCGAAGTCTGCAAGCAGCTGATCGAGAAAGGAGGCAGGAACTTCAAGCTGTTACAAGGTTTGTCCTCCGAGACGTCCGGAGGTTTGCTCGTGTGTCTGAGTGCGGAGGCAGCAGATAAGTTTGTAGAGGAGATGAGGAGTGAAGGAGGAACTGCCTGGATTGTTGGGGACGTTGTGCCTGGTAACAAAACTTCCCGTATAGCAGATAATCCTGAGATAATTGAGGTTTCTTACTAATCACTTCTTTGTGATTTAGATAATATTATCTCTCACTTTTGATGAGTTTTGACTATCACAATTGGGCTTTATGGTAAATTTTATTGGTGAGTGACATTCAAAACTTTTTACATCAGATATTTTACTGCACTTTCCTTTGAAATTAAATGGTATTATAACATTTTTTGACGATTAACTTATTTCATGGTATCGATTTCACTGAAACCATTTTTATCTTAAATACTATTTTGTGTGTGTATTTATCTTAAACCATTGAGATTTCTTTAAGGACGATTTGTTGTTAACGGTGAGCAGACCTTTGGCGACAATTTGTTAGTTTAAATGACGATTTAGAATGAAATCTGTTGCAGATGTTCTATGTTTGATGCTTATTAACATTAGTTCTTAAAGTCAGAATCTTAACAGAATCTTAAATTGCGTTTTCTTTGTCTCTGCAAAAACAAAGATACTTTGCCTAAGCCTAGACCAATTTTTAAAATTGTGATTTCTATTCTTTCTTGTTTTCCAAAGTAGGATTGATTTCAAGACATTAAAATCAATCGCTAATCCTTACACCCTCAGTAGCTCAATGCATGGGTGATGAAGATACCACATCAGTGAGATCGACAACAAACGGAACTATACCCGCACCCATCAGCTGCCTCCCAGAAGAGGCGATTGAAGCCCGGTCCTCCTCCACAACTCCCACCCCACATGACCAGGTGACAGAGAACCTTCCCTCCACCTCCCGTCTCCAGGATCTGGAATCTCAGTCTAGGTCCCGGCTTTGTGCTGAATCAGCTTCCGACCACTTTGTTTCCCGACCCAGGAGCAATGCGTCTGATTATGCGTCCAATCCGAGAAGTCCAAGAGCCAGTATAGACTTGGGTCTCAAAGAATGTAGTGGGGAATCTTCACAAAATGGAGGAGAATCTTCACAAAATGGAGGAGAATCTTCACACAATGCCACTCCTGCTAAGTTAAATCTCGATATAGATTCAGAACTAGCCAAGTCCTTGTTGAACGGAAGTTTAACCTCTGTAGACGAAGTAGAACTTGTAGTTGAAGACAACGAAGACCTCATCATGGAGTCTCCCTCGGTGCACCAGAAGGAGTTCTCCCCGGAAGCGTCCTCAGAACTGTCAGCAGAGTTTGCAGGAGAGACAGGGGTACCAGGGGAAGAAGGGGCCAGCTCGGGGGCGGGGTCTGGAGGTTCTGTAGTGTCTGAACTGGAACCTGGGGCTATGGTGGAACCAGTCGGGAGAACTAGTTCTGGTCGGGATCTTCAACTTGTTACTCCAGGTCAGTTTTGATATCGGGAAAACCTTTTTTGTGGAATATGTTGATCTGACTCTTCTGTTAGAATAACAGCAAGTTTCATGTGGCCTACTTGCCGTCCTTATTGCGAGTGGTTTATTGTCAATACTTTAATGTAACCTTTTAACAAGTTTTCGTGACTCGTAAGTTAATGGACTTGCAAGTTGGATTTTAGGTTCTGGTGAAGAATGAAAATAAGTATTAAAAGTACAATTTGTATAACAGAGCAGCAATGTTTGTTTGTGCAATAGACTGTACAGTGTACATCCTCATTCATTGGTAGAAAGTACTTTTATTGACTAGGCATTATATATTACGAGAGGGATTGATTCGTCGATAAAGTTAAAATTTCTTTTATGGGCTGCCTCTTCAGAATTCTGAAAAACAACTAAAAGCGTGCGGCAAAATTAAAAATCCTGTCCACTTTTGCACTTGTGCACAATTGTACTATAATAAATAACCGTAATTTCATGTGCTGAACACATGTCAAATAGAATTAGACTCAATGTACTGCAGCTGTCACTGTATAAACTGGAGCTTATGAAGAGGTACAGTATTTTACATGGGACTAGGTCTTATATTTCGGAGAATTTCTATCCATTTAGCGGGTGTATAGCTCAGTGGTAGAGCAATCGACTGCAGATCGATAGGTCCATGGTTCAAATCCGTGTGCGCCCTCTTATTTTGGGCCACATTTCAGTGCGAGATACAGAAGACTATGAATAGCCTACTGCTGCGGTATAGTAGGGACCCAGATGTCTAAACCAAACGTAGACACAAGTACAGAATTTAACATTAAAAAGGCAAAATTTAGTTCAGTCTGGTTCAGCCGAAGCTGTACCAGACGCAGTCTGGTGACTGGCCTACATGCCACAGCCGGGGATCGAACCTCGGTCTACCGCATGGGAGGCGTAAATGAAACCACTACACCACCCAGCCGTTTTACATGGGACTAGGCTTTATATTTCAGAGAAATTTTATCCATTTAACGGGTGTATAGCTCAGTGGTAGAGCAATCGACTGCAGATCGATAGGTCCATGGTTCAAATCCGTGTGCGCCCTCTTTTTTGGTTCGCACTACAACTGTAGCATGCATAAAACAATATGTTTAAGTTCATTGATAAACCTTATCAGGGTCCAAATTTCGCATTACGTTATCGTATCATATTATCTACAATTTACAAACTCTCCTATACCCTTCGTCGAGTCTTATAACCAGTCAATTTCATGAACAGTAGGGAAATATTCAAGATCAGATTGTGTGCCACAAAAACCCACTGATTATCTCTCCACCACCTCTACTAACATGTATAACGACCAGGTGACACAGTGAGTGATGATGAAGGAAGTGAGACCGTATCGGAAGTGCCACTTCCCGTAGAGGACGACTCGGAGGAGCTCGGAGCTCAGGTCAGGACAGAATCAATATACACTGTACACTCCTTAGATTGCATGCAGTTTAATCTTTGCATAAATCTCTCTCGTTGGGTTATAATCTGGTGAAGGGAGCTATAGGGACTATATTCATTTTTACGATAAATGATAATGTCATGAAATTAGGAGATTCGGAGTTTTTTTAAAGAATTTCCCTCCAACATCTCCATCTAATTTTCAGGAATACCCTCCAGAATGGTACACAAAGCAGAAGCACGTGTTTATATTCAGCGAGGCAGGTAAGCCCATCTACAGCCGGCACGGCAAAGAAGAGAATATAGTTGGTCTGTACGGCGTGATGCAGGCACTTCTCAGCTGCGTTCAGGACAACTCGGACGACCTCAACTGTATCAGGAGTTCAGATCGTTTGTTTGTGTTCCGGTGTCATCCCCCGCTAATGCTGGTGGCGGTGTCCGATACCACCGAGTGTGAGGAGCAGATAGCCCGGCAGCTGAAGTACGTCCACCATCAAGCTGTCTTCTTCCTCACCCAGTCTCACCTCGCCAGACTCTTCAAGAACAGACACAACTACGATCTGAGGCGGCAGCTCACCGGACTTCCTAAGTTCTTTAACGGCATTATTGAGTTTGTGGAGGAGGAGCATAGCTTCCTATTGGAATCTGTGCAGTGCCTCCCCATGCCACAGTCGTTAAGGAACGAAGTGACAGCAACCCTTCTCAGTAACAGATGTCCTGAACTAGTGTTTGCAATAGTGCTGTACGAGCGACAGATAATCTCAGTGGTACGACCGAAACAGTACGCTATAACACCCCAGGATCTCCACCTCCTGATGAACTACGTTCAAACTGGGAGTACTCGGGGCCACGGGGAGAAGTGGGCTCCCTGCTGCCTCCCCGATTTTAACGACGGGGGATATCTTTACATTCACGACTCTTATATCTCTGAAACTGTGAACGTTAGCTTGGTCCTTATCACCAACGAGCGAGAGCAGCACATCACCATGATCAACTGTAAACAGAGGATTGTCGAGCAGATGGTCGCCCAGAAAACCATGGACAAACTAGAGGAGATCATCTCAACACCCTTCCTCAGCTCCGACACCAAGATTCCTCACCTCCGACACTTTGTCTACAAAAGTAAAAGTTCCCAACAGCTGGTGAGTCCGGAGTATACCGTCCCGTATAACTCTGACGAAGACAGGCGGTCCTTGTACACCAAGTACTGTCACGTCTACGACAAGCTGCATCACAGCGATCAGAAAATGTCGATATACTACGACATTGATAGTCGGGAGTCAGTGGTAGGGTACCTCATGTCCAGCTCAGAGATTTACTGCACCTTTTCTCCCTTCGTTACGCGTCCAGTCGCGTTGAACAACATTGATAAGTTATTAAAGTGGATCCGGCGCGAGGAAAATCGATTCTTCATCCTTGGTTCCGGGGTTTATTGAGTTGCTTTCATGATCGACTCTTGATTGTTAAAAGCGGCATGTGTGTATCTCGAATTATGTACAAAAATATGATTTGCAATGGAATGATTTATTCTAATCAGAAAAGTGAATGCAAAATAATTTAACCTTAACTTCAACCTTTTTTGGCGAAAATTGGGTGTCCAATAGCTCATCAATCATCAGTAAGGTTGCATTTTATTTTAGTTATGGTGCTAGTAAAAGTTTAATCTTGTCCGATGTTACAATTTCCATCTTATATAGGTATTCCAACGCTGGTCGTTGGACTCATGTATCTCAGTGTATTATATGGTCCATGTTAGATAGTCGCTAACCACGTGACAGCAGCGTAACCACGTGACAGTCGCGTAACCACGTGACAGCAGCGTAACCACGTGACAGTCGCGTAACCACGTGACAGTTGCGTAACCACGTGACGTAACCACGTAACAGCTGCGTAACATATCCTCATTATTATTTCTCGTGTTTAAAGTTTGATTATTTCGGTACATCTTGTTAAGTTAATGTGTAAGATTGGGTATGTTTAATCTTAAATGTTTTATTTTTACATGCCCTCCTGTTATTCTTTACCCTTCAAATTCCCAAAATTTTACCTCAAAATTTATGTATGTTACAAAAAATATTGTGCAAACAAATGTTGATGTAACTAGCCTTCTATTTAAACGGTATTACCCACCATAATTTACGTTATTAACCCCACTGTTTCCTTTCTATTTATCGCACTGTTGCTACTGTGTCAAAGCCGCTGTTACCTTTCCATTAATCCCACCATGACTTCTCCGTTTACTCCACTTCTTCAGGAATGCCCCACGAAGAATGGCGTCAGAGTCTGACCACCTCAATCCCACGTTTCTTCAACACCCTCTCTGGACGCTGTACCTTGGTCCTATCCGAGTGTGTGGTGGAGTGCAGTAAAACCATCCTCAGTTCCCAGTCCCCCGTGCTGGAAGAATACTTCATGCGGAGTGAGCGTGACATAAACGCCCTCATCGCAGAAAGAAGGAGGAGGTTTCTAGCAGGCGAAGGTGTAGAGTGTCCTGGTGAAACTGATGAGGAGGACGATGAGGAGGATGAGACGTCTGTGTTGGTCCTGACCGATTACTACGGGTATGATGATATCGTTAGTGAGTTTTTCAGGTCATTCTACACGGGGGACATCTCTGTAAACTCCGATACGTTTCGTGTAACGTTAAAACTGGCGTGTCAGTATGAAGTTTCGTGGGTGATTTCCGAGTGTTGTACGTTTTTAGAGACGTTTCTGACAGAGGCAAACTTTATTGATAACTTCAAGTTCCTAATGGCTTTAAAGGAGGAGAGAATAACTGCAAAGGTTATCTCGAAACTTAGTTCGTTCGACCATAGCAAGTTGATGAACCATTCGAATATTGACCATCAATGGTTTGATGTGGATATTGATTTGTTGGTCGTACTTATGGACAATCTACAGCCTCCATCAGAAATTTACGTTGCACATTTGGCGTTTTCATGGCTTGAATACAATCTGGAACACCGAAAAAGTAAGTTTGAAACCATCATATCCAACCTCCGTCTTGTTAACCTACCCCAATCCTTCATCAACGAAGTTATCCTGAAATTTTCAGACGTCCACAAAGTGGACTCTACTAACCTTTACAGGATGGTGTTGGGAACACAGAGTTTCTTTTTCTCCAGACAGATGGGTGGTGCACCCAGACAGAAGAATTTAGAGAGGTTCCCCAAGATATTCCAGTCTAGAGACAGCTATGTGAAGATGGAAGAGTTTGAATTTAGGATTTCACTTCAGGAACTAAGAGAAAAGAGGGTAATGACTGATTCAGTAAGTTTAGTTTACAATGAGGAGACTGGTCAATATCGACTAGCGTTCTGTCATCGATGTTGTTTTGCGTATTTTACTGACGAACTTATCATTTCAGCCAACCCTATCTCTAAAATAGTAATCCCAATAGAAAAAACAACCGTTTCTGATGATGGACGGCTCTTTGTATCGAAAGAAATAAGTATTTTAAAGGATCTGTTGAACAGATCGGAGGAAGATGTTAAGATTAATTTTGTAAATTTGGTTGCAGTTTTCCTCCTAGACGATGATTAAATAGTTTTATGTTTTGTATTTTAATGTTTTACCTTTTTTAATTGTAAGCAGAATATCTCTTTAAGACGATCCTTATTTATAATTAAACTGAAGTAAATTATGTGGTTATGCAATGTACATTTATCTAGATTTAATTTTAGATTCATTCATTTCCACTTGATATTTCTTTTCTTGAGCTCTGTATCATAAACACCGTTAAACAAACATTGTTCACTGATACAATTCAGCTAATAATCACCACACTGCACCAGTATTTACAATGGAAGACACAGAAGATCTAGAAGAAGCTAATCTAGTTAGAACTACTGAGGATGCAGTAAGCTGGTTGATAGAGATGACTGGTTGTACTGCTCAACATGCCAAGATAGCTCTCTCCAGAACTGCTGGAGACATCTCTGATGCTATTGACGTTCTTCCTTCCGTTCAAAGTGTGAGTTTATTTGTACTTACCTGCAATCCAGGTTTCCGGTCAACGACTTTGTGTTTTATGATTATTGATTGGGATAATCTAATAACTTGAAGAATAATCATGTTACCTTAAACTTAATCCACTCAGGAACGTCTATCTACGGAACAGGAGGTAAGACGATTGATTGAAATAGCAGATGCATCAACCTCAAGTACACCAGGACAAAATAAACCTCCAGAGCAAAGCAGATCAAGTTCTATGAAGGACATAATTGAGATTCCTGATTCTGATCAAGAAATGGATGATGATGTTACTGAAACTAAACATGATGTCATCAATAGTAATCATGGCCTAATAGAGCACAATAATGACGTCATAGAGGTACATGGAGATGTAGAAAGTGAAGAGTCGAGGGTCTCTAAAAAGCTAGGAGTATCAGTAGAGCGAGCTAGAGCTGCTTTAAAAATAGCTGGAAATGACGTTGATTCTGCTGTTGACATTATATCTCGACAATTAAGAAAGGTTTGACTTGTTACGGTTAAAGTCACTTAAAAAACTTCCACAAAATTTATCATTCTTTACATTTGTAACTAAGTTGGTTTTAAGGCGAACCGAAAACCTAGCTACAGAAAACAACTCTAGAACTTAAAATATTGTTATAAATAAATGGTCAAGATGTATATTGTATAGTCATATGGAGAATACTTTTCAAGAGAAATGTTACGATGTCCTAACAGTTTCGAGTCATAATTATTATAAGTTTTGACTTATAAGACCAGAATATTTCGCAGAGAAAGAGATCAGACGAACCGGTGGTACCAGACACAAAAACAGGAGTCAATACAGCGTTTAATCCTCCCACAACCCCCTGGGTAAGTATATAGAGACATCTTATTCGTCCTAGTTGACATCTCATTATTGCTATCTGTATGTGCACACTGAACAACTTGCTGCAACTTGGGAATATTTGACAGGAGCTGGTGCTGCTGTCTTGGAATGTTGACGGGTTGTGTGAGCGAGGGATTAGCGAGAGATTCAGCGCTGTTATCGCCGAGATTAAAACTACAAACCCTCATGTGGTAAGTTTGTATACTTCTCTACTGAGAACAATGTAACCATTGCTTCTTATCATATGGTTAGTATTAATATTGTATATCTTGGGAGTCCTTGAGGCCCGGCTAGCATGGGTTGGACTCAGGGGACCCGGTGAGAAAGCTTTTCTTAAGGTAAGGCCTGCACCGGTTACCATTTAGAGAGAGAGAGAGAGAGATAGAGAGAAGGAAGAGGACAATAGGAAAAGGTACGATGTGCTTAAACATTTTGTTAGAACTATTTCACCCTACCTCCCACTAACCCTGCCTCCAACTAACCCTGCCTCCCACTAACCCTGCCTCCCACTAACCCTGCCTCCCACTAACCCTGCCTCCCACTAACCCTACCTCCCGCTAACCCTGCCTCCCACTAACCCTACCTCCCGCTAACCCTGCCTCCCACTAACCCTACCTCCCGCTAACCCTGCCGCATCTCCCTCTGGTGATGCTACAAGAAGTGGTAGATGAGCATGTCGAGAGGATCAGATCTACGTTAGGAAAGTCGTATGACGTCACGTTGGGGGACAGATCATCTCCCTACTTCAACGTTATTCTTGTTACCAGGTTCCCAGATTTTATTGTGATTTTACTTATGAAAAGGTTCACTTTTTTTAATCATAAATAAGCGTTAAATCTTAGGATTTCTGCATATTATTAATGACGAAATATGGTTGAATAGAATTCGTATTAGCTTAATGTTTCAGAAAAGTTGGCGGCCTAAAGATTTTAGATAAAAATGTGAAGAAGTTCCCCACGTCCATCATGGGTCGTCACTTGGTTCAGGTTTCTCTATAGTTGCAATAGTTGCTACAGTTTCTATAGTTGCTATAGTTGCTGCACAAAGATAGCATAAATTTATCCACCAAAAGTTTCAGGATCTTTTTTGCGTTACGGCAGTAGAATGAACCTTACTTTTTAGGTTGTTTGTGAGTTGTACGGCAGAAAGTTTAAGTTCTACACTTCTCATTTAGAAAGCATGAAGGATCACTCTCTGGAGAGAACTAAACAACTGGACAAGGTATTTTGTTTATTGCTTCAAAATGAACTTTAAATGGAATAGAAATCTAAAAAAGTAGCTTTAAATGATATAATAATTATATGATAATAACTTACCAATATTTAAAAAGGATTTAAATTTAAATTACCAGGTTAGATTCCAGCTTTACTATCCAAATAAATTTAACGTTTGTATTTTGGAGTATATTCCATATTCTACAATCTGCAGTCTATAGATTTAGTCTCTAGTTAATGATTTAAGTATTTTCTTTACAGGATGATCATTGGTCAGTAACATTGCCATGTAGAAACATATCACTCTCCATACACTTTACTTCCTGCTCTCGTGACATCCTCGTTCTCTGAAAATGTAAAATGTTTGTGCCGCAACTATATTTCTTGACGTCTGTGAAACGTTTGTAAACAGAAGAAACGAAGTTTACATCTTGTTTATCCCAGTAGAATGAATTTTAGTAATATCGCATTTCGAACACACAGGGGAAGGAGAAAAGTTGTAATTTAGAAAGAGCAAACTTACCGCTTAATTATTTCACCCTGCGCTCAGTCGAATTTGTGCTGACGTGTATTATAGGTACCGTGTATTTTACTCACCAGCCGCATCAAGATCTTTATTTGAAGATGGCGTTATTCTGGACTTTCCTGACTCTTTGTTAGTGAATGTAGAGTAACAATCGTATAGAACTAAGCTGTGATTCGACAATTTGAATTGAACCGCTAAAAATCCCTATTTTTAGCGGCTTAAATTATACCTGATTCCTTGAAATGTCTAAAATATCTACAGTTCTAACATGTACAGACGTTGCTGTCCCTAATATTTGTAATATCTCAATACTAAACCTGGTGCAGCACATTCCTCCCCCACCAACACTGCCAGTCCAGGACACTCTCCTGAGTACACTTCTATCTCCCCTAACCGTATACAACCCTCGTAACTGTACTTAGGCTGTGTATGATGTACTTCTAGCTCCAGCATGTCTCCACATACCTCCCCTGTACACTTAACAGTGTAGTCTAGCTGACCTTCCTTCACTTCGAGTTCTCCACACTTGGACTTCAGGCCGGTTTTTGTGTTTTTAACACTGAGATCGGTATGTTGCATTCCCCAGTTGAGATGCGGATGTTTGGAGCTAGCTTTTAGCCGGACTTCCTTGACGCAGTACGGAGCGGAGAAGTGAACTCTAAACCAGAGCGTAGTGTTGAAACTACACTCTGTTTCGGAGCTGGTGCTAGGGTTCTTGTCTATAGCTAGAGATGCAGTACTCTCTCCTTTTGTTGAGGACTGGGAGGCGCCGTGTAACGGTACAGGAACGTATCCTGAAGTTCATCATTTAAACAAGCTTATTTTAAGGAAGGTCTAATTAGTGATTAAAGTGGTAGTCGATACCAAAAATTGTTGAACTCTACTCTCTAGAGAAATTAATATTCTAACATTTTAATTAATAACAAGACTTGCGGCCGCTTTCATTGTGTCAGGCGACCGCTGAATTTCCCGTGTCATGCCATCGCTTATTGTTAATACAATTCACGGAATGAGGAATAAAAATACGCAACAGGCAACTCGCATTTCGCAAACCACTAACCAGAC
>JH154859.1:0-10667 GCA_000226015.1 Mnemiopsis leidyi | reverse complement strand
CCTCACTACCCTACAAATCTTAACTCAGATTCGACAGAATATATCTCTAGGTTTGTAATGACGGCCCCTCACCTACCACTACAACTTCTAACTAATATTCGACAGAATATATCTTAGGTTTGTAATGAGGTCCCTCATACCACTATAAATCTAAACTCAGATTCGACAGAATATATCGACAGAATATATCTCATAGTCTCATACCACTACAAATCTAAACTCAGATTAAACAGAATATATCTTAGGTTTGTAATGAGGCCCCTTATACCACTACAAATCTAAACTCAGATTCGACAGAATATATCTCAGGTTTGTAATGAGGCCCCTCATACCACTACAAATCTAAACTCAGATTCGACAGAATATATCTCAGGTTTTAATGAGGCCCTCATATATTGCACGTGTCGCAGGACGCATAATGCTCATGTGATGTACCTATCGGTTATATTGTGGGTCGACTTGGGGACGACTAGCTAATTAGCTTGTCTCGCATGATTGTAATTAGTAAATCTAGAACCTTCATTTGATATATAAGTCTTCAGGATAATAATTATTGAAGGCAGATGATTAACTTTCTTTCGAAAAATTTCATGGCTTTATGGTAGAATATTCTAGAGTCTACATGTGCAATTATGGTGTGTTTATCGACTATTTTATACCGCAATATTATATGATAGGCTCGAGGGTACTTTTTAAATAATAGTCATTACCCATTATTTATATTATTTATATTCTGATAGTGATAGTATCATAGAATGACGCAATACTTTCCATCAGAAATAGATATTATCACTGAAACGTGTATCAAAGCTTCGAAAACACTAATAAATATGTACGGTAAAAGTGATTCATACGTAAAATAGCTGAAAGATTATAGAGAGGTTTGCTGTGCAGAGTGCAGACCTTCATATTAAATTTCTCTGCAAAATGCAAACAATCCATACAAGGTACCAGGGACTGTACATTGTGTACAATAATTTTTTCTTACTACACCTGTTCATACATGCGTCTCTTTATACGAATATTAGAATAACAGTCCCCCATCGACTGAATTTTATTAATGGAAGTTAAAGCTATAATGTAGTTATTTGTGACGCCAACCATTTACCACATTGCATTGTTAAAGCTCAAAAGATTGCAAAATACATTTTCTGAAAACACATATTCCTGAAAACACGAGAACTTTTCAACTTTCAAGGCGATCAGATTGCGATTAAACGTAGAAAGTAAAAGCGATGAACAAACCCCCGGCAACTAGATCCTAAAAACGAAACGTAAAATGAACTAGGCCTAACTCGTGTACTTCAAGCTGTCAAGTATTCGCAAGGCGCTTTTACAGCTTATCGTAGGTCACTGTTACAAATCTAAAGTTTAGGAACATTGCTAAAGTTTAGGAACATTGAGACAAGGACTCATTGTCAAGGAGGTATAGCCTGGTCTATGATCTAGTCAAAATCCTTTTTTGACGGAATTTTAAACCTCAACTTATTATGCATTTAAATTTTTACCAATGCTGGATTTTAGAATTTCAAGTGCAAAAACAAAACATTAACTGTACAACCTGCTGCTCCACATGGTACAGGTAGATTTCGGCACAGATGATTTTATAAAAACCCTACAACGTGAGGATTTAAACAGTTCTTTAGCGTACCTCACTACCTCAATCTGGGTTGGTGAAAGTAGCTCATGGTTAGGACTAACGATGTTGTTTGACTGTCTAAAATTTAAAATAATCGTCGCTTGAGCATTAGCCTGGCCTGCACAAACGAGTTTCGATTATAAAATTATCTGCTAAAAGGATTTGTAAAAAAAGTATTGTCGACTACTGTAGCAGATAGTATAGTTGATTTATGACGTCGGCATTGTGTTACTCGCCAGCCGGTCTTTTAAATTATTCCAACCCGTTTAGTTATACAATTTAACGACAATCGATTCCAGCAAATATATGTAAAGTACATTTTTGGAGCGAACGATCGAATTTTAAAACAGTGGCTTGAAAAACGGAAAATTGTCCAGTTCTTGCACTAGCAAATAAAAGGTATATAAGTATTAAGAAAGGTATTACATATAAGCTATAGGTAAAAATCTTATTATGTTTACGATAATACTTGGAGATGAAACAGTTTCTGTCCCATGAGCTAATCACACTTCTTGTTAACGCATCTGATAAACGCACTAAACTGTACAGAAATACTGCTAGGGACATCTGATAAACGCACTAAACTGTACAGAAATACTGCTAGGGACATCTGATAAACGCACTTAACTGTAAAGAAATACTGCTAGGGACATCTGATGAACGCACTAAACTGTACAGAAATACTGCTAGGGACAGAGGGTTTTAACAATCATTAGCGCTTACTGCGATGTATTTCACCTCAGAAACTCTACAATGGAAGAATAGAAAAGGCTCACTAAAACGGTCACTAAGTTATTTAGTGACCGATTTTTTGAGCATTTTCTTGGTTTGTACATTAAATAACTATCAGCTTTAGATTGAGTTATTTACTAAATAACTCAATCTAAAGCTGATGGTTATTTAATGTACAAACCAATGTTTATTCATCAAAATTAAACATAACGTGAGCGCGAGGGTTGGCGCTCTCGTGACATTGAGTAACATTAGGCACAACAAACTGCTTAATTTGATACTTAAATGTTTGATGCACTTAAAATTTATCATACTTAAACATATACCATTTCAGAAAGTCTACTGAGTGTAAACCTACAAATCTGGAACTTGTGGGGAAGACTAAACTTTGCAGCTGTGACATGTATCCTAGCGATCATTGGGGACTTCTAGCGAGATTTTCTGTCAAGTAACAATATGGAAGACTGGTGGCGTTTTGTCACTATTAAATTATTATTTAACTTTAATTTTAACTTCAATATTAAGGACTTTATTTCTTTACATTTTAATTCTTTACATTTTAATTTACTGTTATTGCCCATTTTATATGCCATTTTTGGTTATTAATGAATTTTTACCCTAATGAATTTTATACAATTTGATACAATCTTGACGAATACGTTATTCAAGCTTTTACGAAATGTAGAATTCAAGTTTTCATCTTCAAATGATGATGTTGGTGGTCAGAAGAGAAACGCACAGATAATAAAGGCTTGAAATCTTCGTTTAATTACATCATTAGAGCCTCAATAATTTGTATAATAGTAGTTGCTGAAAGTATTAAAATCCATAGTTTTCATCTTCATTCCACCCTAATGTCCCTTACGGCCCTAATTGCTGACATCAAGATTTCACAACTGTCGCTCCTGCCCTTGATCTCCCAAGTTGATAACACCTCCCACTTAGCCATGTGACGGAGAAATAGTTCTGGTTTAAGCTAGACATGTCACTCTACGGGGGAATCGACGTGGAAATAGCCAAGTCCGAAACTAGTGAGAGAAATTATTTGTTTTATTCTTTACTTTGTTCTTGGATGAGATACATGAGATGAAACTGTTGTTAGGATCCTGCATTTTTCCGATCGTACGTTGTATTGTTTCTACTGATCTTTCTTCAACGTTAATTCTAACGATCTCAGATCTCGGCAAGGCTAATTTCAACTTCATGAACGCTCAACTGATGAGGAAAGCTCTACCAAAGCTGACAAAGTCATCAGCTTCTGCTGCTGCCATCAAAGAAGTCGTCAAGGAGGTCAGTTGGGCAGAACAATTTAGTTTATTTTGGACAATCTATTATTTGATTTAACTATAATTAATTTTTTGTTCTTGGACAATGTTTTAAGATGTTTTTCAATCTTTAATATTGATATTTTCCAATGTGAAATAGAGAATTTTAAAACATGTATTTGTCTGGACTCTAAGTACTACATAGTTTCTATAACACTTTGTCAAGACTCACCTCACATTCCAGACTTCGAGCGCTACAGCCATACACCCCGATGAAGTGTTTGTGGAGACAGACGCCTCCAAGAAAGAGATAACTCAGGAGTACGACCCTGCCAAACCTAACGACTACAGCGTCGTCAACGCTCTCATACAGAAACGGAAACGGGAGAAGAAGTATGAGGAGGAGGTGTGTACTTACTCATAGCTACACAACCATCAACTACTTTAGGAAGAATTCGTCAACTTGATGGTTCAAAGTCAATCTTCAATTGTTGGGATTTGTAAATTGTAACAACTCTACATGATTTTTGTCAGTTTTAATTTTGTATTCAACAGAACAAGAGAGCAAAACCGCTGGTATCGGCATACGACGACAACGACAAGCTTGGTATTGAGGATGACATGGACTTTTACGAAGATCCAAACACAAAGAAGAAGGATTCTAAGACCCCCGGAGGGGGTTATGCAGGAGGTATGTGAGAACAGAATCTTTGTCCTGGCTTTTCTCGTCTGTTTTGTCAAGCAGGCCAGCAATAATTTTACTTTCTTTAACACTTTAAATTTGTCGTTTCGGATTACAGAGTAGTTATACAAGTTTTAAACAGTGTTCTGCGAACACTGCCTATATCCACTGTCAAATTAACCTGTACATGACGCGATGAGTCTTATCATAACCGCTGCTCCAGATAAAGACAATGACTACGACGGACCTAGCACAACAGCTAAAGGAGGAGCTATGATCGCTCCTCCAGCCTCCCTGATAGAGAAGGACAGGACGACACTTAACGTTCTCCACCCGGAGGTAAACTTTTTCTTTGCTTTTGTTTTGCTCAAACTTTTAGAACATCGAACATTTTACTTTTCCCCCTGATCTAACTATAATTGCAATGCTGCACTGAACTAACATGATTTTTTTTTAAATCTCTTTATGAAATACGACTGCACCGCTAAATCGTTAAAACTCCCCCACTTAACAGATAGACGCTAAAAAGTTGCTGCAAGAATCTCACGACAACAACGCCAGTAGCCAGACACGTGTAATGAGTATGAAGAATGTCAGCTCCATTGCTAGCAACATCATGAGCAAATATGGCTGGAAAGAAGGACAAGGTCAGACAAGATTGACATCACTCTTTCTACAGAATTATTGAGATGAAAATATCGTATTAGACGATGTTGAAAGATTTCAATCTATTCCCTGTGAAATACTCAAATCACTGCCTGCTTGTTCAGGTAGAGCCCTTGTCAGATTGCCGATATATTACCTCTCCACAACAGTTTCCTACTAACTCTGCTCCTATCAGGGCTCGGTAAAGAGGAACAAGGAATGTCGTCAGCCCTACAAGTTGAGAAGACGGGCAGACAGAGGGGTGTCATTGTTAATGAGTCTGAGGAGCGGGCTAAAGCCAGGATTGAAATATCCAAGCAGGAGGAAGGTAGGTCAGGAGGAATCGGGAAAATGTGAAAACAACGGAGTTAGTTTATATGCTCTACTTAGGAACTAGATAATTTTCTAGCGTACTTTTTCTTTTTTAACAAAAATCTGATGCTTGTAATTTTATTTTGAGTTCGAAAACTTACGCCAACCAAATTTTTTATCGCAGAGCGAAAAGCAAAAGCAGCAGAGGTTAAGAAAGCTTTGAAGCAGCCAAGCAAAGTTATCCTTCTTAAAAACATGGTGAATTTTTAAATCAATGTCTGCATTAATCCTTCGGATTAAGTGATTGAAAGTTTGAAAACATTTTACAATTAATCTCGCGAATTTTTTACATTTCCTTGGTCGCCAAGCCCCCCCCCCCTATAAGGAAAATATAACCTGCGATTTCAGGTTGGTCCAGGAGAAGTTGACGATGATTTGGAGGGCGAAACCCGCGAAGAATGTGCCAAATACGGGGAAGTTATACAGGTATTCATTATGACCTGATTATGACCTGAGTCTATATCATAATCAGTTAAATACAATAGACACGTTTCTGCTCCTAAATAGGATAAAATTATTACCACAAAGATGACGTCGTCGTTTGGGAATGCAAGTGTTAATATTTCAACATAATGAGCTGTAAGAAATAAATAGGATTACGTCCTGTTCAGGTGGTGATTTACGAAATTCCAAGCGGTGTCGTTGCTGAAGAATCAGTCCGGATATTTGTTCAGTTTAACCGCGTCGAGTCGGCTGTTAAAGGTATTGTACTTAAAGGTGTCGTCCACATAATACGCAATAAAAATTTTCCCAATCTTAACCCTTCCGTCTCCCATGATGGTAATCGAAACTTCAAAATTTACACCACCTCTTTAGTGCTTTCTGTGCACGTGCTCAATGATAAAAAACCGATGTCAAGAAATTCCAAATGCCCAAATGGTAGGATACGGAAAAATTGAATGAAAATTACTAATTAACAATAATTGTCCTAGAGGCTAGGGAATATGAGCTAAATAACAAAAAACCATTTTACTTTCAGCCGTTGTTGACCTACACAACAGATTTTTCGGTGGTCGGACAGTCAAGTGCACATTCTACCCGGTGGAAAAGTTTGAAGCTCTGGACCTTGCTCCTCAAGATGATGAATTGTGACATGTCTACTTCTCCCCCGTCCTTTATCAGACATGTCCTGTGCTTGTAGAATGTAGCCTCATCCTTTCTTAGTTTTGTTAAGAAGAAACACGATGATGCATATACGAGACATGTAAGCATAATGCATACATCAAGGAGGAAAATACCGTATTTTTCCAGATGCCAGATAGGACTTGTGCCATCAGAAAACCGTTTTAAACCACTTCTTACTAAATAACCAATTCTTACTTTATACCTCACAAGAAATAAGACCGGTCTTTTAGTTCAACCGATTTGTATTTAATCCTACGAATTTACAAGGAAATTTAGCAGGATTTTCGAACCCACGGCCAGAGAGAATTGAAGCAAGTTGTTTTACATTAGAAATGGTGCTAATTTTTACGACAGATTTTTCTATGTGCTGGCAGGCTGAATGTCTTGATCCAGAAATTATTATTATTTTGCGTAGACTTCAGATATGGTTATTTGGAGCGAATCTTAAAGTGTGTTTTTTCCGTGTCAGGTATGACTAAAAGAGTACAAGTTCATTTTTAATGTGTTGATAATTTATTTATTTATACTGCTTTATTTCATATACCTTAAGAAGTATATTACTATTACTAGCTGGCTAGATATGGTTCGTTTCTGTCACAGTATTAACGTGTAGGAGATATCTCGACTAGGAGATATCTCGAATAAACAATATATATCTGTTTCTACTCCACATATATTTGTTTCAGTTATTTTATAATCAGTGCCAGTTTTTTCTCTGATTTCTGTATTTTCCACTGCCCCTATTTAAAGATCACGTGTTTAATCTGACACCTCCCTAAAGGTACCATGTCTGTGGAAATCGTACTCTCTATTCTGTCACTGCCCATCGCGGTTATCCTTATGTTTCTCGTCATTTGGAACGTGAGTAACAATTCTAGTACTGACAATTTTGAGTTTTAGTTTATTATGATAAAGATTAAGTTTCGGACAAAACCACAATTTTGGGGGAGGATGATATTTCTATTCATATCATTGCCCTTCTCCTGATTTTTGTGTTGGCCAAAATTTTAGTGGACTTTCTCTGTTCAGTAGATATTGAATTTGACTTATAAACAATGATATACATCTTTCGGCTTGCAATCAAAATTTGAAGTATAACACCAATAGATCGTGAAATTGAACAAAAAAGAAAAAAGTTTAAATACGACCCTCAAATAAATAAACGAAAAATAATTACAACTGTGCGACCAAAAGAGTAGCACTTCTGGATTCTGCCTTAAAAAAGAGGAAACAACACTGGTTTCAAGTATATCCTGGGAGAAAGACCTGTCGTTGAGCAATGAATCTGTCGTTGGGAGGAACTTGGGAGTATTGTAGTTAGTAGTACATACACCTTCCTGCGTCCTGTAACCGAGCCTGTACTTCCTTCGTCTGGAGGCAAGATTGAAGGTTTAGTTAAACGTTTAGTTGGTTACTTTATAGTTACTTTATGTTCATGTTGTGATTCTGGATGAATATTTAATTTTTGTGATAACATTTTCCGGGTAGAGGTATCTAAGCAGATTCCTTTTCTAAAAATTCATAATTAGAGTCCAGGGTGACTAGTAGTAAAACTGACCGTATTATCACTGCCCTCATACTGACAGACAGCCTTCTGCACTTTCTTCATCTGATACTGTATACGTACGTTTAGAGTCGGTTTACAAGTTGCTGCTGCTGCATCTACCGTCTTTTCAGTCTGCCTGATGCGAGAAAAAATATTTGAAAACTACTGATATTTGTAAAAAATTGAAATTAAAATTGAAAACCAAAATTGGTCAATTCATAACAATATCAATTTGGTCCAGATTGATTCATTTTGTTGTTAAGGTTAAATAAAATTGATTTTGAATCAATTACTATTTCTTATGAAATTGTTCAGACAAATCCTCTAATGATTAAATTGCTGTTTGAAGTGTAGATTCACGATAATATTGCGAAAATGTTAATTTCAACCTACGGGCATATGAGCTCCTTGGAGAGTTTGCAGAACATTTCAAACCCGTCTCTGTAGTACAGGACCTTCTGTTTCCGGCAGATCGCATTCGCTAAACTCATCAGATCAACAGCTGCATTAGAGTCGAGGGAATCAACACTGAAAGTTCGTCTGTTAGATACGTAACACAGCATATACTTTCTTGTATAGTTCTGTTTAGTTACGTAACACAGCTAACACTTTCTTGTATAATTCTGTTTAGATACGTAACACAGCTTACAGTTTCTTGTATAATTCTGTTTAGATACGTAACACAGCTTACACTTTCTTGTATAGTTCTGTTTAGTTACGTAACACTGCTTACAGTTTCTTGTATAATTCTGTTTAGTTACGTAACACTGCTTACACTTTGTTGTATAGTTCTGTTTAGATACGTAACACAGCTTTCACTTTCTTGCATAATTCTTTTTTAAATGTCGGGTAAAATATTGATTATTGAAATAAAAGGATGTTCTTACCTTATAAGGAGGCAGAAAACTACAAAAAGGGATGTTGTTAGAAAGTTCCTCATATTCTTGGTCAACGACTTGCTCTAAATAGTATCATGATTAGATTTCCTGTACAATACAAAATATAACCATACTGCTAGTGATAACTGTCGTCTGTAAAATTCGAGAATTTTCTGAAAAAAACATAACAATTGATAAACCAGGCGACTAAAGGAAGTTTGACTAAACTTTATGACTACTAAACAAATAGCAACTTTAAAAATTGTGCTCCTTCAAAGAGACTAAAGTGTTTTTAAGTCTAAGTCAAGTCACAAACAGAGAAGACAACAGAAGTTTCCAGTGAACGAATGCTCTACCTCCTACCCCTCTATAGTATCAGGATGGGGTACGAGACGAACAAAGTGACGAACAACAGATCATCCGTCCTGCTACACGTGACAAATTAGCGCGTGATGTGTGATGTGATAACGGACTGCTAATACCACTGTTAACATGACAGGCACGTTGTGAATATAAATGTCTAGAATACTTGGTGTTATCTACAAGTACCTTCATAGTGGTGTCATGAACACTTCACCATATAACTGGCGTGTTCCCTAAAGGAATGTTATTGAAGTATTACTTCGTTATACGACATGAAGGAATCTTATTGACGTAGTACTACGTAATACGACATTAAGCAAACAAGTGATATAAGAGTTTCCTTATCAATACAATATCATCGCTTATACAATATCATCGTGTTTATTTCCTTTCCTGCCTGTTGTTTACTTAAGGAGCTGCATGACATTACTACCTCGCCTTGTTTGTTCATTATTCACATTTTTCTTAGTATCACAGGAAAAATAGGCTATTCCAAATTTAATCAAACCAAGTCATGAAAGAAGTATTTTCATGAATTACATTAACCGCTTCCTGAATAAATTTGTATAGGTATTTCGTTAACGATGGAACAGGATAGGGGCTTATACATGACCGAATATTAAGTTATCAGACTATTGCATAACAATGTTTAATTCAAAGAAACATTTATTATTTCAATTAAACAGGACTTTGTTAGTCGCGGACTAACTTCCTACAAAAAAGACAATGGTCTCAGTTACCATCTATAAAAGTGTTAATGTTATCGGCGTAGTTTTACAAGTTAAGGCCATTCACGAAGATTTTTTTTTTATTGAAAACTTTTCAAAATATTACAGCAATAAATTACATTAATGAATATTAAAATAAAACGTTGAAAAAGTGCTCCAAGAAAAAGGCCTATGCTGTAATATAATGACGGGATACCAAAACGTAGATAACGGCCAGCAAGCTGACACCTACACAGGATGGCCCCTACAAAAAATTAGTCAAGATACATTTAAAATCGTATAAAAATAAATATTATATAAATAAATCTTTAAAAATACCATAAAAACACCATTCCAAAAAAATCCATTCTAACCAAAGAATAATATATTGTCCCAGCCTGTGAGAATCAATAAAGTTACCCCATCACCCCATATAATGAGTTTAAGCCAAATTTAGACGTTTTTGAAGAAAATAGAAAAAAGAATTAAATTAAAGTTAAAATTTAGAGAAACTCTGTAGCAGCTACGATATCTACAAAAGATTAAGAACCATTAGCCATTATCAAACGGCACATTATTTTCATACAGATCAGCTATCTGTATTTGATCTACCGCAACGCTTTCCCATAGATATGATTTTAGGCGAGATTTGAATATAGTTATGCTTCTTGACTCTCGAAGCTCTAAGGGCAGTGAGTTCCACGCCGTATGTG
>JH154856.1:234315-254951 GCA_000226015.1 Mnemiopsis leidyi | reverse complement strand
GTACTACCAAAATTTTGACCTCCACTTCAAAATCCCCCAAATTAATTTGTTTGTAATTGGCTCAAAAAGGGTTAAATTGAGGTGTATTCATCAAATTAGTTATTTTACATGGTCTGTGAGACAAGGAAGAACATTTCTCAGGTACATAGAAAGTTAATTAGTATTAAAATAACTAAGTAAAAGTTACAGGATATTCAGTGCTTTATACATAAAAAACGTGGGTCAGAGCTCAGATAGAACTTCTAAAACAACGTTAAAAAATACAATATGTTAAGTGATGAGTCAGAGATAGTTTTTTCACAAAAATAATTTTTATAGGTATAAGAAACGCATAAGATTTTCCATCCAATGACTTGATCAGCTAAACATTGAGTTAAACAAATGGATCTTGCTCCGGAAATTCTAACATCTCAATCGCCTCTGTAATTGCTGATTTCCTAAATCCGTTTTTAATGATAGTTTTACCACGATCAGTTTGAAATTTGTCAAATATTTCTACAATCCATTTTGCATGTCTAACCTTTAAAGATTATCAAATTAAAAAAAATTGAGTTTGATTTTTCTAAAATAATTGAAGGTGAAAATGCGCCAATTTAATTCGGGGTACGAAATTTGGGGATTTTTTTTAAAAAATCCCCATTTCATTGTCCAATCATTAATTCGATCCCCAGATTTTTGATCCGCGTAAATATGTCTCGTAAGGTATTCATTCGCTAACACAGTTCAGTGTGCTGTTCTGATGAAGCTGTTGTAATACAGAGAAATCGATCAACGATTATTCCCTGTCACATGTAATACTGTCACATCTACAGATTAAAGCCTTCCTGTTTTTGACTTCGACATTAGAAGTGTGTTAATGTGATTCAATTATTTGTATTATGATTGAAATATCAAATAAACTTTCAAAAAAGCAAGTGGGTTTTGATAGCTCAATCAGCCTCAAAAGAAGTTTTCTATATTATGGTTGGGCGCTGACTACTTATTCTACTCAAACAAAATACTTTATTACAGTATTTTACCTAGGATGTATAAAATACTTCTTCTTGGGAGTGTATTTTTATTTGGTGTCCATACACAAGTTGTAGAAAAGTGCCGAACAGATACTTTTCCTCCATCAGAAGACACTAAACTTCCTACTGTCATTGTCAATCTGAACAATGCTCCAGAAAATCGCTGGGATGATGCCATCAAACCTTACAAAGATGATATTGTCAAATTGATTCAGACAATCACTGGTATATATGTTATTTATTCACTTCTTTGATACCAATACATTAACTTTCATCTTAGACTTTGATTTGACAAAATATTCTGCTAGAAAATTGTATGAAAACAATTATCTACAAGTTACAAAATTTCATCTACAGTTTACTTCAACAACAGATTAACAACCAAGCTTTCCTCAGACAATTTGAATAAGTATGTTCTAGACGTAGCTGATGTTGCATTTGATTTGCTCCTGACTACACTTCCACAGCCCTATCAATCTGAAATTAAGGTACTGAATATTTAAATTTGCCCACAAGTTTGTTGGTTGTTTATTAAAAACAGTAACACGTAACTCTTGAAATTGTTTTAACTGTTTATGTTGTATGATAGGTGAATGACTGGTGAAATTGTGCTAGATCAAGCTAGCTCTCAAAAATAAAGAAGTCACACCGCAGAATATCAATAATTATAATATGTTTGCAAACCATTCCAAAATTTGTGACCTTTCCGAAAAGTAGTGTCTGTGATTGAAAGGTGACATCAACTATCATTTAAACAATGTCCATTAGGGAGTTGCAAAAGTACTTGGACTGCCAGAAGGACAAGTTGCACTTTACAACATATTCTATGAGCTCTTCACAGTATGTCAAAATTGCTTTTGTTGAAAAATATTTGTTTCATCTTAAACAGTGTGGTTAGCCAAACAGTGTTTAATTGTCAATTAGCTTTCTTGTCAAAATATCAATGATATTATTCCATTGACATTACCCTTCCAAAGGTTTGCACATCAATTATTGGGGAGGACAACAATGGGCAGCTCTATCATGCCAGAAACTTAGATTTTGGTCTCTTTCTTGGATGGGATAATGGTAACGATACATGGCTAATGTCTGAACGTCTCAGAAGAATTGTTGTTAATGTTGACTTCCAGAGGGATGGCAAGACTGTTTACCAGGTTAGGTAGCTAAATGAATACTGATTGCACATCAGATAAGATGAACTTACATTTTAATCCTAAAGAAATTTTTGAATGCAAATAGTTTGTAAATAAATTAGGAGAACAAACTTTTTCCATCGGGCTTATGACCCTGCAGGCTTTCAACCTGCATACCACAATCATAAGCTTTTTATTCAATTGAATGTATTTAAATTTTTCTCGACTTGCTAACTGAGCAAACTTGTAGTCAGCATCATTCCTTGGTTATGTTGGACTACTAACAGCTGTTAAACCATCACAATTCACCTTAACTGTAAATGAGCGTTTTAACAAAGAAGGGGGTTTTATTGGAATCTACCGCTGGATACTTGGAGACAGGTGAGTTTATAACTTCTAGATTCCTGCATATGATTATATTACACCCACTATCATTGTCTAAATTCTGAAATTTTACCACCTCAATTGCATTTAGTGGAGGACAATATAATAGGATGCCTTAAAAGTGAAATTCCCAGAAATGCCAAATGGATGGGATTCCTGACACGAGATGTTATGGAGGGTGCCAACAGTTACAGTGAAGCAAAAGATATCCTGATGAAACAAGAATTGCTTGCCCCTGCCTACTATATCTTGGGAGGAAATAGTACTGGAGAAGGTGTTATCATCACTCGGTCACTGGATGAGGTTAAAGGTGTTGAGGTATGTTTTCTAATTTCTTCTTACTTGTACAGTAAGTTACCTCCTTTTCTCCAAACCTTTTTTCATAAGGATGGGCATTACTGTCTTGTGATCAGAATGTCAATCATGAACAAGTCTGCCTAAGGATAATTGGTGATATGTACAATGTAGTATGAATGTAGTATCAATCATATACAGACAGCATTTTGATAGTTAGGTATGAGATTCAAGGGCTTTAATGGCCGATCCCTCGAGTATAATTTCTGATCAACTGGCCTGCATATGTACCTTCCTAGAGTAAAAGATATATAGTTGTTCATTATAATTAATACATAGTATCCCCAGCATTTCATCTTTTTCGTTTCCGACAGACATCTTTATTCTTTCCTACCCTTACCCCTACAGGGACTAAACATAACATCCAATCGCTGGTACCTGCTCCAGACTAACTATGATCCGTGGGATGAGCCTCCTTTCTTTGATGACAGAAGAACTCCTGGAAATATCTGTGTTAAATCGTGGGGGCAACAAAACCTCGGTAAGTTATCATATCCTGTCGTTATGAATACCATTGCCGCCATGGATACCACTGTCGTCATGGATATCACTGTCGTAATGGATAGCACTGTCATTTTCGTAACTTGCGATAGAAATTGTCGTCAAACTGAACAGGAGAACAAAATCTCGATTTAATCTTAAAAGCGTACTCCAAAACATTTCATTTCCTATAATAAGGTAATTTAGACAACATGCTCATATGCCTTATCTCAGGTACAAAGTCGCTATTCAACGTTCTGAGCACAAAACCAAACCTGAACAAACTGACTGTCTACACTACAGTCATGACAGTTAGAGACGGCATCCAGAGTTGGCTTCAGAACTGTAAGACACCTTGTACGCCTTGGTAACACCCTGTAACAACTTGGTAACATCTTGGTAACAACTTGGTAACAACTTGGAAAAATCTTATTTACCCTGACTAGGTGATTTTAAAACCTTAATATAGATGTGGATCTGGATTCCGGTGACATGGACAGAGCGGTCGTTGAACCCTCTTTTTATGATAAATATTTATGTTTCTGTTTAGTCTCTTGTTTTTTGTCACTTGATTTGTGACAGATCTCAAAATCAGAGGTTTTGCATGTGATATTTTCTTTTACGTTTAAGTTTAAAAAACTTCTCATTACAATTTTTAATTTGACTTAACACCTACGTGTTTAAAATGCAAAGTGAAGCACGGTGTTTTCGTAATTTTGCTTCCAACTTTCTATATTTTGATTTTAATGTGTGTTGCGTGTTTTCGGTTCATTTATTTAGTCAGGAAATCGAAAAACTTTTGGATTAGTTTATGATTTATATTTGTATCAGTTTGATTTTCAGAGATTTCAGTAATTTTTTATTAACGGTTTTTGTATGGAATGATGTGATTTCAATCTGCGTTTGTAAATGATGAGTCTTTTATTTGCCTTACTGTAAAATCTATTAATGTTTAAAGGATGAAACTTTAGTGTTTTACAGGAACGCCTCAAAAATGTCTTGCATCACATAAAAAGGATTCACAGATTGTTTTAATTAATATGAATTTTATGTTAAAGATATGACTGGTAGCAGTTTAGCGCAGCACAGCAAAAGAGCGCTGCGTTACTGTTTAGCACAGCGCAGCAAACAAAAGGCGCTGACATGTCCACACGCCTCTGTAAGTATTGCTCATCGAACAGCCAGCACTTTGGCTCAAAATTCACAGCAAATATTTCCTTCAACTTCGGTATACAGGTAATTCCTAAATTGAAGTTTCTGTAAAAACTTGAATTTTGTCTAAAAGCAACTTCGGAGCCTTCATAATTTCTGAATTGTCTAGCTATATTGATAGGTACCTCGGTACGCTAATGGGTACTTATTGTACGACTTATTTTTTATTCTAAGAGGAAGTATTTTAGGAAATTGCAGAAAGGTAATTTAGGTGGCTCTAAATTCCTTTACAGTTAAATAGACTGGATATATCTTGTGGATGAGACAAGTATATATTCAACATTTGACAATGAGTTACGGAAGCGAGTTATGTGCCCCGCCTCGGCTAAAGCTGTTAATGTCCTTGCTGAACGGCATGTTAAACAAGGAACTGAAGCAGCTGGGTTCCGTCCAGGCTCAATTCTTTACACTCAAGTCAATATGTTCGTTTAATACGTCCTCTTGATCCAAAAATGCTTACATTTCCCTTCTCAGGATCACTCCAAAGACCCAAACACAGATAGTTCCACACGACGTGAAAGCTGCTGCCATCTCTAAAGCACTGTACATCGACTGTCTTCCTCCAGGTGCACTGCAATATGTCCTCTGTAATGTTGTTTCATCGACTCTGTTAGTGTAACCTCATTAACATGGACATATTTGTTATATTATGCTTATTCCAAGATCCTAAATATTCTGCTGCAGAATTGAAGAGATGGAAATCTGGTGTCCTATTGAGACCTAACTCAGCAATTCTTGTTTTAAACAATTTAAACAATCCTTATTGATACATAAAATGTATATTGTGTCGGGATTTTGACTTGGAGATACTATGACAACGTTCCCCAAAACAGTGCATGTCCCTTACTCTCCTGAAAACCAGTATTTCTTCAGGAGTAGCGAATCAGGAAGTAGACAAGGAATTTCACCAGACGTTTAAGAAAGCGGTACTGGAGACTTTCTTCTTTACCCCTGTTGAGAGACATGACCGAACTTTGAGAAACAGGCAAGTATCCAAATAGTTTCAGTGCAAATGTATTCTTCTTTATTGCAATTCATTTCAGGAACTGAAACAGCTGGTAGTTATTTAGTTGCATCTGTTAAGATATTCTAAAGAGGTTAATTTTCTCTGATCGACTAAGATGTGATACATCTACATCAGGTAGAAATTCTACCTCTTTAAGAGTTCATTTAACACAAATATTCACGATTTGTCATTCGTTTGTGATTTAAGATTTTATCAAAATTTCTCCTACAGAAAGCCATGTGACCTGATAGTTGAGGGACTGTTTGCGGAGCTCCTCAAGTATTTCCACGCTAAAGTGGACAGAAAGAAGTGTAACTACATGTTAGATAGAGACGCGTATTTTCAGTACCCTTTCTTGAGGACGCTTCCTGATGAGGGATTACCCGCTCCTTTTCTGGTTGAGGGACAACTCATGTAAGTTGATGTAGAAACTGGGCCCGTCTTTTCTCTTTCCAATATGGATGTGTGAGTTCCGTTTTATTACTGAGAAAAATAAAGACTACTTACGAGATAGCTGATAGAATCTCTTAACAGTCTTGTATTTTCCCTATACAGAACCAGGTTAGTATCCACAGACAGTATCTACATTCCACACTTCACCTCTTATCTCCCCACACTTACCTCGTGATACATCCAGGTACAACATTCTGTCTGACATTCCTGCTGCTCCTCTCTTCTCTCTGGAACAATGTGACCAGACACGTGACCTGGAGATAACGTGGCCTGACATCATCAAGACTACTCTCGATATCGAGCAGGCTTTCCATCCGGAGAATATCATTCCAGGTCAGTCATATTGTGAACACTGTACACAATCACTGTACAGTGTACAACATCATCCATGAATATTATGATATAATACACTCTAGCACTTCTCTGGACATGTGTTCTCGTATGATTACATAGTACATGAAGTTGTCTTTATAGTAGAAAATGTGAGTGTTGGTACTGTGTCTTGTTGTTCAGTGTTATCATATGACGTCAAGCTTCAGTCAGCTGATATCATTTACTGTCTTTTATATGTATCACATTTCCAGATAAGAAAGTTTTGTAAATATCTTCAATTTCAAAAAGTGTTATCTCATTTCGCTGATTCTATTTAACTAAAATATGCTCATGTGACACAAAAATCCACATTGGTTTGCTAGTTTTACTTCTTCCTTGTTCGTTTCTTTTTGACTCCGGCCTTATTCAACCGAAATCCCCGTAAATTTCTAACAGTTACAACGAGATGTTGTAAATAAATGTGTTGTAACAGTGTAAATTACAACAAAGTTGTAATTTCAGGATCTAGCGCTGCAAGTTTACCAGAGTTTCCCTACACTCGAGTTATCCTGGACTCAGCACCTGGAGCAGAATGGAGTGACACGACACGTGCGCGTGGCATCTACTTCCTTTTTGCGCGGCTTGCCAGCGAGGCTATCCGGGACGGCTACCAACCAGGAGACACACTGGACACACCTCGAGTTGGGGTGTTCATCAGTAGTTCCGCCTACAGTTATCATTTCGTCTTTTATCAGCTCAACACTCTCGATCTCATCAGCACTGACGGGATTAAAAACTTGGCGTGGGGCCAAACCGTCGAAAATATTACGACAAATCTGATGCCGTACAAGAAAGTTACCCCAGAGAACTTGTTAGGTCCGGCGGTTCTGGAGGAGGTGTGTGATCTTGTCAAACTGACCTTGCTGTATGATCTGCCGCTGAGGGAAAACGTGTCAGTTGCTTGATGAGTTATAAGAGTCTAGATTCTAGAATGTTATATATATCGAGTTTTAATTTTATATTTAATTGGGAAATATTTAAACACAAATCATTCCGCTGCTTGGTTGTGGTACTTACTACTAACTCCTGGTTTTAGTAAGATGTTTTATACACTTGCAATTTTTTATTTACGTAAATTGTGAGATGGAGAATTTAATTTTGAATCAAAATTGAAAACTAATGCACATTATTTGTCGCCGCGATGATCTAATAAACATCAAGATATAAAATACAGATATAGGATGTGTTTTATTGTTTATTCAGTTGTTTATAAATAGTGCCGCGTTAAGTTATAAGCCTGTAAAAATTTGTATTTTTCTCTTTGAACTGTATATTTTGCACTATTTCATCTTTAAGTTGTAGGTTAAGAAATTGAGAACCTTTTTCGTAGCCACTTTAGGATGAAAAAGACTATGCAGTGACAAAAAGTTCAATTACAAAAATTAAATTTTAACAATGAAATCAATAACAAATAATCAAATAGATAATTATCGTTCTGAATCGCACTGTTCCCAAATTTCATGTCTGGCATGAGTGTCACTTAATCTGTCAAAACAACGATAATATAATAATAAGTTATTTTATTTGACAGAACAAAATCGGGGCCCATTACACATAAATCTATTAACTGAATTTAAATTATAAATACCAATCTGAACTTCGGGGTCATAAATATCGTAGGGTAAGTACAATTTGATATTAGTTAGGTTGTAAAAAGGTTAATTGCATAATATTATAACCATTTGCTATTCAAGAATTTTGATTATAGAGCGGCAAAGGAAAATTAGGATCTGTAAAATTGGAATAGCTCAGCAGCGCGAAATCCTCCTTGTAAAGTTCGTAAATCTGCTCTACAATGTTCGGGTCGATTTTCGAAAACCATTCACGCGCTCGCTGAGCTGAAGTCTGTTCCCGGGGGTCACTGACGCTGTCGTATGACCCCAACAAAGAAACGGACGCATTAATGTGCCTCCAAATGTCTTCGTTTAACACACTTGAATACTCTAAGGGAACAATATAATCGTATTTGCTCTGAGGTATGCACAAAATGTTGTGTTGCGGCATGAAATGTACATTTCTCGTTGTCTGGTGTTTGATCAGATACCTTAAGAACTCCTCAAAAGTTGGATAAAGAGTCTCCAATAGATCAGGATCGGATATCCCCCGCATCTCCCGAACAATCGCTATCCCGATTGATCGCTTATTATTCCCTTGAGTTGTCTCGTTTGACAATTTGTCCCGATATCCAGATACCATTCTGGTCCATGGGTTCCTTATTACGGTAAAACTAAAGTTGTCGCTGATGTCCTCCCCCAATTCTCTGATATAGCTCATTCTGTGTCTGGCAGACAGTCTCCCATGAACTTGGTCTACCTCAGTCCCGGGAAGCTGGTAATCAAGTGTTCCCTCTGCTCTGAGGAGCGCTTCCAACCAGTTGGAGCAACCCGACTTGGGGATCCCCGTGAAAACTGTCTGGATATTTGGAAAGTAGTAAGTCTGTGGGAGGTGATCGCATCCCTTCCAGTTGTTTGGAGGGTCTTGCTTCAGAGACAACATCTCCATCGCAATTTCCATCTGGGCTTGCATCCATTCTTGGGAGGGTGGTAGAAGATAAAGTTCCTCGTCCTGGGTAGGAGAGGAGGTGGGGGATGTCGGCACCTCCTCCCGGACACTAACCAGTCTGACTGTTGACTTGATGGTGGTGGAGGTGAAGTTCAGCTGCGGAAGGTTGATGAGAAACAGAGCGCTCAGGGTGATTAGGGAAATCAGGGCAAAACTTCTGTTGCTGGGTGTCGTGTTGAACATTACCACACTTCCTGGAGGGAGTTTCGATAAAATTTGATATTATTTTGTATCTCTTGTAGATGGGAAAGTTCAACTTTAAATGATATAATAAATTCGAGAATTCATAGTTTTGAAATGTTATTTGAATATTATATAAAAGTCCCTCAAGTTTTTCTTGACAATAAATTAAGTAAAAATGAATCTCTCTGAAATCAGTCATAATTGCAACGCCAACTAGCGGCTTACTTAAACGAGACGCTTAATTTTAAGAAATCTTGCGGTTCAATATACGCCTAGCCTGACTGTAAAACGAATGTAACGCCCAAACATCAAACATGATTTAACGAGATAATATAGGGGTAGGGAATATTGTGCCATAGAACTGTCATTATGAATGTCATCCTTCCGTCCAGGCGGCATATGGTCCGTACTTATAGCGCTTGTATTATGGATTGTCTTGTTTCAAAGACTCACCGAGAGTAATATGATACAATTCTGCAGTTAAATTTACCGATATAATGCGCGATAACATCGAAATACTTGTAAAACATATAAGTTAAAGGACTTGAATAAGCTTCCAAATATTTTATGTTATTCAAGTTACTGCACTTACTGCATTATAGCGGTTTTAAATTTACCGCTTAAACGGTTGAATTATTTTCAAGGAAGTGTAATGGACTCCAAGCGAAGGGTTATGTGCAACTTCTCATGTGAAGTATGAAAATTTATTGCAATACTCACAGTAAATCATCCGTTAAATTCATTACTCACACGATAGTTGCCGCAAATATAATGCAGGAGTTTAGTTAAAAATGTAATACATTGGTTAATGCTACAAATTAGATACAATAGTTCCATAAAATTTGTATTGAGTCAGTTACTAGACGCCGACATGTCACCGAAAAGCCAGTTAAATTTAATAAACATCCACTGTCTGCAGCGTGTAATGTTGTAGTCCGTAGGAAGTGGTTATAGGTTAATCGATAAGACGTTTTTAAAAATATTTTAACACAAGCGACAACTAATATCTTGGTTTGGTAAAGTATTAATAATGGCCAATGATTGACGAGAATTCTTGAAACTTATGATTAGATAGTTAGATTTTAATACATGAGTTCTAGGTTTGAAATTTGCTAATCTTGTTTCCTCATTTAGGGCCATGCCTGAACCGGTCGCAGTAGCCACTCGAGATGACGTCGCCAAAACCGACACAGGTATAGTAACCATTTCTTAACCAGACAAGCAATTATATATAAAAAACAAACAGACGCTAGCTAAGGAACAAACAAACACAATGAAACCTCAGTAAAATATCAAGATGTTAAAATGAATACTTTTAATACTGTTTTTAAGCCTGTTGGAGCGCACATAGCTCGTGCAGCCGCCGATAACTGAAACATCAAAATCGGTCTGTCATCCCCATCAAAAAATGACCCGATTAAGGTAGCATCGGTATTTAACCATCATTGTACCGCGATCGCAATGAACTAATGATCTCTGTTGGCTGGCAGGTGTCGAGAAGTCAGAGATCGGCAAAGCCGTGGTGGGTATCATCTACCCTCCCCCCGAACTGAGAAACATCGTCGACAAAACCGCCTCTTTCGTCGCCAGGAACGGTCCTGACTTCGAGACCAGGTGAGACTCCTCCTGTTGAGTTATGTACTGATAGAGACCATAATTAGTGTTGCAGGTGGTCCTATAGTCTTAGATAGTCCTGATACATCTCTCATCTTAATTCTTATTGGACCTTATTGAATTATAATATAGTTAATATGGCTCATATTTACGGCAGACGACAGAAATGAATAGTTGACGCACCCTCAACCACTACCTTTGTCAGTGAATCTCCTTATTCTATACTGTCCCAGAATCAAAGACAACGAACGTGGGAACAGGAAGTTCAACTTCCTGAAAGAAGGGGATCCTTACCACGCTTACTACCTACACAAGGTCAAGGATTTTATCGAGGGTAAAGCTCAGGAACCTGCAGCTCCCCAACTGCCAGTTATTCCGCAACAACTACAGGGAAAACAAGCTGCACCGGTAAGTTGGGAAGAGGAGAGGGTTTTGTGTGGGACGTAAACTTTTTTGTAATTTTTAGTAAGTACATATCAGTAGTCAATTACTAAACACGACATAAATGATAAGATGGCAACAGGACTTGGGACCAGTTCACTGTACATGATTACATTAATACCCTCTGAATACCATCCACTAGCCAAAAAAAGTTAATGTTCGGTAAAACGAACTGAATATCAAATGAAAACAACTGTAAGAGCTAAGAGAATGAATGACGTGCCATGCTAAAGCACATACTAAGAAGTTAACTTCACCCCATAGGCCATATTTTCCCCAAATATTAAAATACTTGTCGACAAAGAGTTCAAAACGTTTGCGCAAGGCAGCAATATTAAGCTTTGTCTTATCCAAAATAAAATTGTTAAATAAGCTATTAATACGAGCTAAACGAACTAACTGACTAATGAATATACCGGAAGACTGGCCCTTAGGAATATTGCCATCTTAGAAAGTAAAGTTTTTTCATTAAAGTGGTGCTCATGCTTAAAATAAAGTTTAGTTCTATTTGATCCTATGCCTGAAAAATGGACATGCTGCTAGTCCGACACCATCAAGAATCAAGATACAATGTCTAACAGAAACATTGCATAACAACAAAATTTTTCCTGAGTTGATCCTTGATACGTCCGCGGTGAATAGTATCGTACTATCAAGTTGAAAACCAACCTTTAAATATTAAACGCAAAATAAAGAGAGAAATCATAAACATGGGGGGTAAATGGTAGAATAACTCATGATGTTATACTATCAGTACTTGCATAGTGTTTATACTACTATTATTACTACTACTACTACTTATACTACTAAAACTACTATTCTACATAATCTAAGATCTGCGTTTACAAAAATCATTGGTGACAACTCACAGTAATCTCAACAATAGCAATACTGAGCAACATTTATAGGCGTATTTACGCCACCAATAGCATGTTTGATGTGCACACAGCACGTCCGTATTTTCCTAGGCCCCGTATCAATACCCATACACCATACAAGAAACCAACACAGCAAACTACACTCTCCCTAAATTAGCACGGCTCGTATAAAATGCAGGTTCACAATTAAAACGATGGTAGTCTTTATATTATCTTACTTAGGGGACCCTTACTGCCTAGGAAAGGTGCTTCGTCTGGTTTTGTTCCTCAAAATAATTATCGAGGAGGCAACTAAAAGCGGCTAGAGTGAGAGGTATTGAGGAGGCAACTAAAAGCGGCTAGAGTGAGAGGTATTGAGGAGGCAACTAAAAGCGGCTAGAGTGAGAGGTATTGAGGAGGCAACTAAAAGCGGCTAGAGTGAGAGGTATTGAGGAGGCAACTAAAAGCGGCTAGAGTGAGAGGTATTGAGGGCGACACACAAGAAACACTTCTATCTGAGCTAGTTCAGAGAGATCTATAGCTATGTCACGTGACGGTGGCTCGTTTTGGTCAAAATACCCTCCTTTGTGGTACGCAACTGGGGGCCCCGAATCACAGTTGTATGGGAAACCAAAGAAGAACTTCTATATTAACAGAATAATCAGTACAAAGTTGACAAGAAGAAGAATAGAGTAGCGAAGATATAGGTGGCTGCATAGAAGTTATAGACTCGGTTTAAAGAGAAACACGGTAGTTATAACGGTAAAGCGGTAATGATTGCTAAGTGGTGCAGATCGATTCTAGCTCTGATCGTGGCGGTGGTTAGCTCGAGCCCTGCATCACAGCAACAAGACTTATAGTAATCTGATTTACAAGCATTTCGGAGCATTTAGCTTGGATATATCATTCGCGAGCATTTATGTGGCAAAATGATTTGATTCGGGGAAGTGATATTGATTTCTCAGAGTATGATTTATTAAATATTTACATTACCAGAATCGGAGATTGGGCGTGGTGCCTGTAACTTGACGTTGCCCATCATTTGCAATTTAACTATCGTATGTCAGTCGGATAATCATAACGTGGTATATCTCTATCTGTATTGAGGACATCAAAATAATATAATTCTTATTGGTCATGTGACGCGATTTTTTATTTCTGGGTTTACTGTGACTAGTTTCTTATAAGGAGCACTGTGGAGTGTTACTCTTAGGGAGGTAGCACAAACTTCTTTGACATATGACAGAGGTTGACCAATGAGAAGCCATGTGCGACCCAACGATGTCGAAAAACGCCCTCACGGGTCAAAGCAAGTTTTTACGCAAGTTCCTACGAGTAGCCCTTTCTAAAGATTTGCGTATCATTCTGCTGTTGTGTGTAATCGATGATGTTACAGGCTTGGTAAAATTGATGATGTTGCATGGCTTGGTAAAACTTTGAAGTATGAAAAAACAGGAACGAGATAAAACATAACCGATCAACAAACCGCGACCATGACAAAATGCGCTAACACAAAACTTCTCGCATGTTGTAAAGTATGCTGTCAGCATAACTAGATGTTGTATTTCAAAATTCAATCTAAATATAAATTGAAGCGATTTCTTTAAAACGACAACATCTCATGTACTTTGTTAATAAAGTTTATCGGTTAGGGACCTATCTTGTTTGTAACTAATATATGTAAGTTGCATATAACTGACAGATCAGAAAATAAGTCTGCGTTCACTAGATCGTTTAGGTATATTAGATAGAGATCAGTTTAATCGGCTAGATCACCTAGATCAGTGGCAGCAAAATCAGCTAGATCAAGTGCAAGTTAGGCCAGGTGTGTCATGTCGCTGTTTATCTCTAATGACCGGTAAAAGTCAGACTTATGACCGGTAAAAGTCTGGCAAATGACCGATCAATAGCCTGAGTATAGGGACTAAGCTGCGTCTTCGTAACTGGCGAACAAATAACAGTATTTGCACTGATACTTGAGATTAAGACAGCAAGGAAAATTGTTTGGTTTTTTGTTACGTGAGAAGGCCGTACTGTGTGCCTTTGTTTTGTTTTGAATGTACCCCCATATCAATCTGCTTAACCAGTAACACTGCAATTATTCGGAAATTATGCAAATAATCTTTAGCGAAATTTAAAGTGATGATGATTAGCGACTGCAAAGGGGGATCTTATCGATTGAATTTAAAACTAGCGTCTACCAGCTATAAGGAAAATTGCTATCCTCTAAGCCTCTAGTCGGCCATCTATAGCAATTTAACAGAAATTGCGCTTAAGTTAACTTGATGCTGTTTATATATAGGTCACCATATTGGCATATCAAACTCATATTCATGCATTGCAAGAGGAGCTTACTAACGTTACCCACCTCTTTGTACTGTATATTGTGATCAGCATGAGTTTACTCAAAGTTATGTGTATCACTCGCTTCACTCAGAAATTAGGTGCCCTCAGCTTCAGCGTGTTATAATTCTACCAGTTTATAAAACAAGATTACAACAGCCTGGCTTCGTGGGAATGATGGTTGATCATTACCCTTTCTCCTATGTGATTCCCACATAGGAGACACGTGATATGACAGCTTGTAGGAAGCATCAGCTCTGGGGTCTGCCTGCCAATGTTAAAAAACGTGAGAACGACCAAAATCGGAAACCGTCTCAATTCTTTTATTTGTGTGTCTTGTTATGCGCCGGTAATATGATACGTTACTAATGAACAAGTTGTGATTACTTTTAGATAAAAGCGTGGCAGTGTTTCTTGAAAGTGTAGACTTTTTTCGATAAAGTCGTTTTACTGGAGTCATCAGCTATGTCCGACATTGGAGTTTGTTGTAGCGGTGTAGATCCAGGGTTGCAAACTAAACAAATAAACGTAGATGCGCATGAAACAAGTAAACATTTGAGCATTAGAAATGACTTAAGCATTGGAAATGACTTAATCAGCCCTGCTTTGTGATTTCAATGATAGACGATAGGGATGAAATTTCAGAAATAAAATGAAATATCATACAGATCATCAACAAGCATAATCAGTTAAAAAAGGTGCGTAAACCAATTTGTCCATGGCAGCCACAGTACATACACTATACACTGCACAGTACTGTGTAAAGATATAGGTAACAACTGATCACAGCAGTTTTAATTTGTGTGTCCGACCGCGGGTCAGAACTTCGTTTTACCTGTCATTTCTAAACTCAAGTGGGTCCAGCTAAGTGACACTTTTGGGTGCATCAAACTGTGAACTAAGTCTATCATTACGTCATTGTGAACGGTTACTAAAACTATCGCCAGGAACAACTCTTTTAGGTTGGGTGGTCGGTAAATTTCTTCAACACTACAAGGCTTGTAACTGCACTTCAATTGTGTTGGGGAGAAGAGATTTTAGTTCACCTTGTCACACGTCTCACTTACAGAGGTAAAAGGAAACAGCCAAGAAATTAGCTTAAAAATCGATACTTGACTTTAAACAGTGAAACAATAAACTCGATATAAAATCTTTCTATATGGTATCTCTGAAATTTGAGTTGGATTACTACAAGGTTGTTATAAGGTTGCTATAAGGTTGCTATGTGGTTGCTATAAGGTTGCTATAAGGTTGCTATAAGGTTGCTTATGTTCGGTCAATTCACTGCCTGACGACTCCACAGGCAGCTGATGCCCGGAGTTAGACTAGTATCCAAAGAAGCAGTACTTCCAACAAAATATACAATCACAATATCCACAACAACCCTCTAGCGGAGCCAAGTAGTAGTTCGACTCCCAGATGACAGATCCGCCAATACTAAAGCGGTGCTCTAAGGGCATATGCCTATTGCCTATGCAATCTTCTTCGTTCGACTTAGCCGAATGATTGGGAAACCGTGATTCAGCACAACTGTAAAATACAAAATAGAGTACAAAAAAATTGTTTGATTGATTATCACATATTTCAGTAAATTTGGTTTAAGCTGCCTTACTAACATGACTGTACTTTTTTATAGGACCACTGTAGATGTAATTTATACGAAGAATTCATCCTATATTCAGTGTCTTACTGCCTTTCCAACCTAATTCAATACAAAATAGAAATAAAACTTAACGTTTGTGACACAATACAGTATAATGGTAATAAGTTAATAATTTAGAATATATAAAGTGAAGCAATTACTAAATGTACCACAGGATGCCACCTGAAAGGGCCAAACAAAGGATATAGTAATCATATAAACAAAAGAACAATCAGCAAATTACAACAATCAAATAATATAATATAGGTATAGTAAACATACTAATTGTGCAAAATGCCCCAGCCATAGAATTATACAATTATATGAAACCGATAAAACATATGCCCCAACAAATCCGACGAGATTGCATTAACACAATACACGAAGCGCGAGCGAACATTCAACATTAAGTTAAACTTGATCTAGTCACATCTAAAGCTGAAGAGAAATTCATATATCTCTTTAAATAGAAACGAAATCCAGTAAAAACTGTTGTCAATATATGAAACAAGAGACAGAAATGTGTCTGAGTTATATTTAAAATTAAAACATGATCATATTTGAACATGCTCCAGTTTTTTTTCACACCACACAACACTGCAAATATCATTAATTTGTTGGGGAGAAAGTGAGAAAACGATTATATCCTAACCAGTTGAACTTGCATAAATTGCTAATTGCACTATCTAAAGTTTACGTGTACCTCAGTTAAGGTAAGCTACAAAACACTGAATCGGATCGCAATGCAGTTTATAATAATTTGATTATTAACCAATACCACACGTATTTATAGCATTTACGTTATGTAACGATATTATTTACCAAGTAAAAATTGCTGGCAGTTCGGGCAGTTGGTAGCAATAACAAGAAAAAGGACTTTCTCTCGTATCATTTATTTTGAGCAGGCCTCAGAGTCATGTAACGATATTATTTAGGAACTAAAAATAGCAGGCTGTGCGGGTAGTTGCTAGTAATAACAAGGAAAAAGGACGTTCTCTCAAACACTTATTTGAAGTAATACGGCACAACTGTGTAAATAACAGCAAAAGTGTGAGGTAATACGGCTAAAATTGTGAAAATAATAGCAAAAGGGTGAATGAGTACGGCTGAAAGTCTGATGTAATACGAAAAGGGTTTAATATTGTAATACGACAGAAATGTGCAAATAACGTTCGTTTTACTCAACCGATATAGCACCATCACACAGTAACTTATAATCAAAATTTAATATCACCGCAACAACAGCAATAAATTCAGAAACGGACAAAATGATAAAAAATAAACGCTCTCAGTTTTGTATCCCCTTTAGCTTTTAGGAATCACTTAGATCACCTAAGAGCCTGGTGGCTGCAAATACTTGATAGAATGGTAAGGTTGTTAAAAAATCATGGGAGTGATTTTCGAAAAAGATGGTAAGCAGAAATATTTGGATAAGCACGAAGATATGGACAAGTAGGCATATCTGGACAGGTAGCTTAGGCTTATCTGTGTAATCTGTATCGCATATTTGATAAATAAAAGTGAAACTCGGATAATTAGGATGCGGGGATTAAAGACCCCTTATTTTCAAACATTATCTGTGCTCCTGTTTCATCCTAAATAAAATTTAAACTATTTCCATTTCAAAATCAAAACATATATAACCACCGTGCAAAGATTAAATTAAATTACAAATATTACAAATACGAAAAAATAACAAATACGAAACAAGAATTGCGGCCGCTTTCATTGTGTCAGGCGACAGCTTAATTTCCCGTATCATGCCGTCGCTAATTCTCATTAAACTTCGCGGAATGAGAAATGAAAATACACAACCTCGTACCAGACGTAATTTCGGTTAGTTTTCATTGTTCTACACGTGTAAAATCAGACGCGCGAATTAACGCAGCCGTTTGATGCAGCCACGATTGAAAAATTCCACGCTGCATGCGCAAAGTTTAGACACAATTGCGCGTTCTTTTTATCGTTTATTTCAAATATCTTAACTTAGCTCTGCATGACGTCGTCATTATTGTATTGTGTGTGCTGCCTTCATAATTTATTCATTCTGCGTTGTGTTTATGTCCTGTTGTGGTTATGGCGCAAATTAGTCGTTAAATTGGATTTGTTCGGAGCTGAAATTAAAATCGTGCTTATACATTCATTTCTCAATCTGTCATCTGTCATTCGACAAATTACTCAATAAAACGTAAGTAAGAATTTTGATCGTACTCTACTTTTTCTTTTTCTTGTTTTTCTTGTTTGTCGTACATCTTGTTGTAGTTCTTGCGTGGCAATTATCTATACATTTCATGATGTGGAATACATTCTGCGGCCCGAGGCAGTTAAAACCTATAATTGTGATCGTATACATAATTACGTTTGATAAAGGAGCGTACGCGCGGACGTTTGGACGGACGGACACTTTTTGAGCTAATATTCCAAAATTACGCTGTCGATCGCCAACTCTTTTTTCATACTTTCGGTTTTTGTGCACGTGCACAAAACGTATCAAAACAATCTTGCCATTTGGGCCCTTCGGGCCCGAATGGCAAGATATTGGGAAAAATTTAACAATATAAAACACAACAAACAATAAGAAACCTAATCAATAATAATAATAGAAATACTCTGCTAAAATGCTGATCTGCTCCTTCATAAAATTAATTTATCATATCATATTCATATATATATAATTACAGAAAGAGACGAAAATCAAGTATTGCCCAATATTTATAATTGCAAGGTGGTTTAGCATTTAGAAATTTCTTAATGTAACAATTCAAACTATCTAATTAAAATTTTTGATGCAATTTAACCCTGAGCGCTTTATCATCATCTATAAAGCCTTGTAATGATGTATTACCATAACATATTCTGAATAACTGCGAGTAAAAAATATTGTACGATCTTAATTAGGCATACTCATAACTTTGAATTCAAAATCATTACGTTTATCATATAACTGAGTGTTGAGCTGGTTTTCCTTCACAGAAATATTTGAATCTAAAAAAGTTGCATTATTGCTATTGACAAATATTACGGTAATCTCGCGTTTCACTTGCTACAAGATGTACGTGACAACTCTATTAGTTCGATTCATCATAAAACTATTGACATTTGTTCTCTCTAAAATCATACACTCCGGATAAATCTATTTTCATACGTCATCATATTTTATATACCATTAGGTGTAAAAAGTTCATCTTTCTGAATTGTTTACCTAACTGTCACTACCTTGACCGTACTGATAATGTATCACCCCCTCAGGTAGCACCTAAGAAGAAGCTGCCAGTGTACGAACCTATCATCTTGAAGGATCCCCCTCCAGAGCCTATCTACATGTTGGACCCCCCTTCTATTTCCGCCTTGGAATTGTAAGTTCCGATAACTCGTTCTTGTTTTAACTACAATAGTAAATGGTAACTCATTCTTGTTTTAACTCGTTCTTGTTTTAACTATAATATTAGGGTTTTGGTGAATGGCAATATAGTTTGATCTTCCATTTACGGCCCTATATGATGTATTAATTCACTCCAAATACTAAAATTGTATTCCTTTTCGAGATAGGAGGCCTTCTGGGAAACAGCACGCGTAAATCTAATATTATTGAGCTTACTATACCTGCCGCCCAATAAGGTGCGCGCAATTTATTGCCTATTACTAGCAAAATTGTGTTATAAAGAGCCTGTTTTTGGTTGTGCGTGCGCCAAATGAATAATTTATTTATCACATTATTTATCGATCGTGATTAAAACCAAAATTGTCAATAATTCACCATTCTGTACTTTAACGATAATCTTGTTATTGCACCCTGTTTGTGTGTCAAGATAGCAGGTCTAGCAATATTATCGAACTTTCAGACAATCCCTCACAGCGTACTATTAGATTTTAGAGTTACTTACAACTGCTGCCGCCTGCCTTAAACATTTAGGTAGCGCGCATTTCGTATTCGAACAGTTAGCAGGGTGGCGCAGTGGAAGCGTGCTGGGCCCATAACCCAGAGGTCGGTGGATCGAAACCACTTCCTGCTAGAATCTTTTTTATTTAATTGATGCTATTATTTAATTAAGGCTATCTAGCTATTTGACAACTGAATATGTTTTACAGGATTTTAGAGCTTTGTTTGCACAACATTTGTAGTAAAATCAAATGTAGATGCTCAACAGATAGAACATCCGTTGTAAAATCAATAAAATCAAATGTAGATGCTCAACAGATAGAACATCCGTTGTAAAATCAACAAAATCAAATGTAGATGCTCAACAGATAGAACTTTGATTGTGATTTTAAGCCTGTGCATCGGATCGACTAAATTTTTTTACCGATAGTTCGTATTAACTCATTTGACTAGTATCCAGTTAAGTGGGCTGCAATCATTGACTTACGGTTGCCAGACAGTTTAAAGTTGCCAAATTGTATACTAAAACCGTTCACTATGTAACCTTTTCGTACGTATTTGTTGACCGTATTCTATCTACTTTTTGCTGTTTGCAATTTGATAAATACACAGGTGGATCGATGTATATAACAAAAGTTGTCAGAAGTGGGATTTGAACCCACGCCCACATTCGTGGACCAGAATGCTCACTCGTACGAGTGCAAGATTAC
>JH154856.1:221912-234283 GCA_000226015.1 Mnemiopsis leidyi | reverse complement strand
TCCTGACATACGTCGAATGGGATGTTAGCTCTAGTGAATGTGTATCACTTCATTGTGAGTTGTTATGGTCATAAGCATTGTTATGGTGATAAGGCGGAGAATCTCTATTTTATTGAATATGTATAAGTAATAAGGCTTGGTATATTTTCTATAACACAGTGAGATAACAGCGTTAAAGTGGAAAGATGTCCATTAATTCATCTCGCAAACAACGGATAACCAGAAATTAAGAAGAAGCGAATTGCTAGGGTAACAAAAGGAAGCAGCCGTACCTAAGAAGAAGCGAATTTCTATGTTGACGAAAGGAAGCAGCCGTACCTAAGAAGAAGCGAATTGCTAGGGTAACAAAGGAAGCAGCCGTACCTATTTTTGCAATATCTATTTAAAAAAGCTAACAGTTTGACCATTTACAGAGACGTAGTGAAGTTGACAGCACAGTTTGTAGCTAAAAACGGGAAGTCCTTCCTGCAGACTCTGATACAGAAGGAGCAGAAGAATTACCTGTTTGACTTCCTGCGACCCCAACACGGCCATTTTCAATACTTTACCAAACTTGTGGAGCAGTACTCAAAGGTAAGATCGCATCACATTATTCTGGCTGGTTCAAGATCACATCACCTTGTTCTGACTGTTTTGATTAAAATATGGCACAGTGTTAACCACGTCTCAAAGTAAGATGAGTTATGTGCAATACGCCGGATCTTTTTAGTAAGATACGCAATATAATACGCCAGATCTTTTAAGAAATAATTTGCGACAAAATCTATCAAAGAATGTACACATGATGCACACTAGAAAAGTAGATATACAGTTGAGAACAAATATTAAGTGAAGGCAATGTGCAAGAAGTAAAAAGTACATGTATGGAAATTTATTTGCCTGTCATGTCGGAAAGGCAGCTGTACTCACTGCTTGCCAATTAACACTTGCCTGAGCCTCCCGCCCTGATTTATTAAAGCGCACAAAATAGTAGTTACATAAGATTCATGTTGGTTAAGACTAAATTTTAAAGTGTATCAGACACTTCACCCGGTAAAGTTGTCTGCTGTTGTTTCTATTGCTGCTGGTAAAAATCGATAAACTTGGAAATATGATTAGGAGTTGGAGCATATTGAATGTGTAAGAACAGAAGTTGAGACTAAAACAGTGGATCTTCTACAGCTGCAATGGTTATGTGCCAGAGTTAAAATTTGTTGAAGTAGAAAAGTCGTGACTCCTTATACGGCAGAAAAGTATTTCCAATCAATCCTGCAGAATCCACGTCGTTGAATCAGTATTTTTGTGCAACCAGCAACGCGTTAACCTTAAAGCAAAACTATTGATTTTTTCTTCTCAATGTGCATAATTTATGCATTAGTAGTCAATGATACGACTTAGGCTATAATGAAAAGTAAAAGATCATCAATATACATCAAGATGGTCGCCAGGACTTGGGACCTGGTCAGAGTACCTTATATTAATACCCTCAGTAATCCATCGTTCACTCAAATTATTTATTTAATAGTAGTTGTTGAAAGTATTAAAACTTTGCACACACAGTATTAAAACATTGCACATTATTTCATGCTTAATCCACTTGTTTTACATCCATTTATGTTTTGAGATATAATGTTATTTCAAATCTAACCAGTATTTATGTCAGATCCACAGAATCTTCTCAGAGACTTCAAGGAGTTCAGGTAAAAACTGGAAAAAAACGTCTGTGCAGCGACTCAGTGTGCACACTACAGAGGGGGTTTGGGTTGGTTAAAAAAGTGTGTTATGAGAAAAACAAGTTCGCTTTTAATATTTATAACTTCAAGTAAGAAGGGATTCAGGAAAATTGATGTAAAATACAGTCGGTTTTAAAAAGTATGTACTCATAAAATTCGAATTAATAACGCACTAATAATATCCTTTTTTAGTCTAACTGATTTCCCCGATAAGTTTTAATTCCGGTTCACTCAATTGATGGTCAACCACGGCAACAATGTTAAAACTTGTTGGAAAACATGTTGGAAATAAACCGTACTAGAATTATCAGTTACTGCCCGAAAATTAAAAATCCTGAAGGAAATTTAGAATATAACGGTTTGCAAAGAATTTTCGAGTGAAAAAATTGGTCTTACACTCAATTGTGTTAGAGAATATTCTACCAGGATTATTCTGATACTAAGACCTATTGATCAGGGGAAACAATTATCTTAAACATCATTAGTCGATATTAGCAATGTCTTAAGTTCTTAGTAAAGATGACCTGAAGCTGCCAAAGCCTTCTGGTAGTAAAAGTATAGAATCAACTCCCTTATCGACATGATTTCTTAATGAAAATTCTTTCCATAAGTAAAATACAGGTAAAAGATTTTTAGTTGCGTTTTCGGCGGATACAAAAGTGGAGCACCTCACCGCAAGCGGATTTTATCGATTATTCGTAAATCAGCGATGGCACCATGCCAGTTGCTCAATTTCACAATATTTAACCGAAATTTCATGCTAATTTAAAGCTCAATACCCAAATATATATATATATTTTTTGCTTCTAGAGAACAACTTAAGAGATCAGTTTAAACAAAGCTCGGCCTAAACAGGAAGAAACTTTAGTTTTGTTTCAGCCTGTCTTATTCGACGGTCCGTAAGTTTGAGTCTGTAATGGGAAATTATCGTCCACACGACACGCCAATTATCATCATAGGCGCACCGTCCCTTAGCTTATTATCCCGTTATTACCTAATTATAGCTGGACATCTCGTAAGTTTAAGGTCCCTGAAGTCTGTCGCTCTGTCAGTAATCGATATTTTCAGATGGGGACTCAGATATAATTAGCTGTCATCATTTTGTGAATGCATCGTCGAAATTAAGGGATCTTTGGACATTTATCTGAGCTGGGGAGAGAGATTAGAGGGAAGTGGCCCGATGTTTTGAGAGATTGTTGTAATTCGGAGTGCAAAGTACAGATGCTACACCGTTGGTGTATCCGTTTATTCTGAAGAAAATTTTGGGTGCCTTATTTGAAGCAATTCGCTAAGATTTCATGAAAATCTTAAAATATATGGCGAATGATACAAATCATTTGGTGTTTCAAAATTTATCGTATTACCGGATACATCAACTGCGATATTTCAATTATTTGTTTACGATAAATACTGATACTAATAAATTGTTATCGTCACGTTTTCTAATTTCTCGACAGCTGTTTGATTACTGGCTCGTAAACAGTACGAAATATGACAGCCTAGAAAGTTACGGACTACGGAAAGGGCGACCCTCTATTTCAATAAATTGAGATCTCTTTGTCGCAAAATTACTCCAAAATCTTTATACTGGGCTGTCATATTATGGTTTTTAAGGGAGAGATCTGCAAGGAGCACATCTCTACCCGCTTCCCTTGTTTACTAACACCCAAAGTTGTTCAGGTTGCTATAGCGACGCTTAGTTACGCCACACGTGACGTCGTATCACGTGACAATGCTGCAGGATAAGTAATGTTTGTATGTGTAGTTTGTCGTGGAAAAATTCTGTAGATCTACTGTACTTCCTCGCAGATTCTGCTCCCGGAGACGAAGATGTTGGAGAACCTGAAACTGGAGTGTAAGAAGCCATCTGCTTTACTTGATAAGGTAGCAAACTTTTATATAGCACATCCATCAAGTAATCTACCGTGTAAACTACGACAATTATAGACCCGGATCTAGTAAACACATTTTTCAACTTTAAGATAAGAGAATATCAAAATAAGATCAGTTTGAGGTGAGATCTCCATAGTTCTGGCTAACTTTTAGTTCGTTTGTACAGTCTTTTGCGCAATTTTATTTTTTAGTGATTGTCACTAGAGTCTAGACCTTATCCACAGGCAATGTACAAAGTAGAGTGGTTGAAGTACCAAGAGAGAGTGAAAAAGAAGGAAGAGGACGACAGAGAAAAAGAAAGAGGTGGGTAGCATACATGTGCTCGAAATCAGCAAGCTTGCAGTTTCAAAACGTTCAATCACTATATTTTGTTGCCGTCTTAATTTCACTCACTCAATTTCAGTTTCGTTCGCGCAAATCGATTGGCACGACTTTGTAGTGGTAGAGACGATAGATTTTTCCGTGGACGAAGCTGGAGATCTTCCTCCCCCAGTCACCCCTGACGAGCTTGGAGCTAGACTTATCGCTCAGGAGAGATACGAGAGGATGAAGGTCAGTTGTTGTTTTGTCTGGACGCATTAGGCTATCGATGTGGATTTCACAGTTTGTCAAATCTGATTAGTCTGCAGCCGAATCCTCTGATCTACTTGTCAGTTTAAGATAATCTATCGCTACGATTAATCCTCAATATAGGTATATTTTATCGAATTAACTCCCTGCCAACTATAGGAGCATCCAGAAGAGTTTGAGGAGGACGAAGAAGAGAAGGAAGAAGAAGGAGATGGAGACAAGGAGGCTGAAAACGACACAATGGATGTTGAGATGGAAGTGACTGACGATGAGGCGGATGAGGATGAGGACACGTTTAAACCTCCTCAGGTAAAATTAGTTTGTTTTATTTTGTTGTTTTTTAGAAAATACAAAATGAAAACGCTTTCATCTGATGACCATGTAAGATAATACATATAACAGACAAAATCAGTTTGGAATTGGATTATCTAGACTTTACTCAACTGGGTTTTATAACAAAATAAAGACCCTTGTCTTTTGCTTCAAGTGAAAAGAACCCCAATATTTGTTACAGCTAGAAGTCTAGAACGTCTTATCACTCTATGTCCGCTGTTCGTTCCCTCTAACAATAGGTTTGACTACAACAGGGTGAACCTCTTCCAACTTCGCTGCCATGCTTGCTCTTTTTTGTAGCTCACTCGCATTTGAGTTGCTCACTGAGTTCCTTTTCGAGCTATACCTCCTTAAAAATCGTCTAAATGAGGAACTAGCGCTCACGAAACAGAGGGAGTTGAACATTGACTGACTAAGGGGCAGACCGTGCACCACAGAGAAGGTAATGAAGCAGTCTGCCGTCGTGAATCTATTGTGGGAGTTAATGATCAGGCTTACAGCTTGTATCAGTGTTACCAGGGCTACCAACACGCTGAAGACGTTCATAATGACAATAATTTTGATGCTCTTTCTGTTCCTTGCGTCTGAAGTTTTTGAGCATGCTGTCGCTTTTCTAAGGGTGTTTAGATAGTTGATAGTAAGGGCGCTGATTGCTATACCGTATATTAACACCAGCCCAAACAAGAGATGTTTAACTGCCGTTATCTTCAAAAGAACTTTTAAGTTAAAATTCTCGTTCACCGTGAAGACCAGCTGATTCATCCTTGGCTTGACGTAGGGTCTGTGAAGATATTTTCCCACGGTCACACCGACAAACATCAATATCCTGGCAACAACCAAAATAACCGTTACCATGACAATAACATTTAGAGACTTATGAGGTCGTGTCACTCCCCAGTACCTCACTGTACAAAGTGCTACTAGCAATATGAACTCTATCTCTGTTATAACCGGTAACGCGTTGTTCACGTGACCAACCCAGCCCGTGTAGTGATCCCAGAACGGCCCAATGTCACGTGATACGAGTTTAGGAAGGAGGATCAGAGGATTGTAAATACTACGAACCAGGTCAAGCAAGTTGATGACGAGAAAGAGGATTGTAGCTACACTTTTCCGTTGTTGTAGATGAAAGTAGATGATTAGCGGAGCGAGTGTGAGACCCAGGATTATCGCTAGGATGCTGTGCACTGCAAAGAAGTAGTTAAGGAAGATGTCGTAGCTGTTTGTGTCCCGGATTTGTTTCATTGTGTAGTTGGTCAGGTTGCCAATAGGGATGACAACTTCACCGAAAATACCCATCTTGTCGTATCGTTACCCTTGTCTGAGAAAATTTAGTTATAACAGAAGAAAATTAATCTTAATGCTAGCTTGAATAAATGTTAGCAATGATTATGTACTTAGCATGTCTTACGGCATATTTATTCAATCAAATAGTCAGCAAGTTGCATAATAATAATAATCACTGTCAGTGAGAACTTGAGTACAGTTTGTAATATTGTAATTTGTGCATACTGTAATAGATAAAGAGACACATATTCGATATTTCGATGAAATTGCAGGCCATCGGCAAGAGGACGCTTTAGCGCTGGTTAGAGACCTCGTTTGTCTGCCGCCATACTCTCTTAAATTACCTTTAATATGCAGCGTGGTGCCGGTTCCCGTCCTCCTGCCCCACAACATCGTGCCCGACAACATTTTTTCCCACATATTTGGCCCCAGCGACCCTAACCCAAACCCTAACCCTAACCCTAACCCAAACCCTAACCCTAACAAAGTTGTCTGTTGTCGATCAGGACGTCACTGGGGCTAAATTACTGGGTTAAAGTGCTCTGGGGCACGATGTTCTGGGGCAGGAGGTCGGACACCCGTGGTGCCTATGGCAATATTAAATGACATAACGTGAATTCGTGAAATTAAAATGTGTGGCAATAAGTAATTTGTCTATGCTGCCAGAGAGTGGGAAATGGGCAGCAAATCATGCTTGCGCTAAACGAGCGGGGAGAACTATCTTTATTAGGTTAAACAGAACGGGATCTGAAGGTCCCATTCTATGCAATATTAAGTACATCATTTATACAATGGGAAAGTGGATCTTTTAAAAAACAAAAACGACAAAAATATATGTTGACCTGCCACCCATTTCTTTGAGTTCTTTACGTTAAAGAAAACGTTTCAAAAATCAAAGGTGAAAGCGGGTGTAACATTGCTAATTTGGACGTGGCTTTAGACGTGTTTATGAATGTTAACAAGCTAAGTAAAGGACGATCGTAAAAAGTAAAGAACGATCGTAAAAACTGATCTTAATAAACCCGTATCAAAGGAATTCTGTTAAAAGCTAAAACGCTCCTCGTGGAATGTTGAACGTTCACGGTCTAAGAGGGAGGTGCTGCAATATTTCAAAACTCCCAGGCACGTCGTAAAAACAAATTTAAAATTTCAGCTGTAAAACTAGAATACACGTTTCGAGTCGTTATCAGTATACCGCTCGCGTCAAGAAAAGGAGAGGTTACTAAAACCTACTAAAAAGAGAAATTAAATCTACAGTAAAACGAGAAGGAAATTGTTAAGAGTTCACTATAAAAATTGTGATGCGATATCAAATTCAACTTCTCACCTAAATTTTTACATTGAGAAACTAGCAGGTGTGACATAGCTTCCTCCACACTTCACGTGTCCTTACTTTAAGTAGTTTATAATGTTTTAATTGTTTCCAAGGTAGGTGGGACTCTGTGTGGTTCAGAGACACTGTTCTGAGACAGTGGTGGTGTAAATCAGTTACTTATGATAAAGACTCAATTGAACATTAACCGCTACAATTGTACAACTATCATATAGTTTTAGGTAAACTATGCTACAATCACACGCAAATGAGACGCATAATAAATAATAATGCTACAGCCTACAGATGAAGACTCCAAGCTCTCTTTCTGAGCTTGCGAGCATATTCAGGATGTTGGATCATGGCGGCTACTACTCAGACATAATCACTTAATGACCGTGCATGTGACACAATGGAACACTGTGGGCCGGTAATAAGCCTTAAAAACAACATTAAAATATACTCCCTAGATTTCGTGAAATAAAATTTAGGAGGGTAGATCAGATTTCATGGCCTGGCAGCCTATCTAGTATCCGCGGCTACCGAAATACTGAGTTTACTTTTGTTGTGAATTCGGCACTAAGCCATGTTAGTCAAAGCCATGCAGCTAAACGCGAATACAGTAAAATTTTAGGTGAGAAGTTGAATTTGATATCGCATCACAATTTCTGTAGTGAACTCTTCACAATTTCCTTCTCGTTTTACATTAGATAAGTCTTCCAATCTTTAAAAGGTTTCAATTATCTCTTCTTCTTGACGCAAACGGTATACTGACAGAACCTTATTGCTGTAATAACTCTATGAATGAAGGAACGGCGCTTAATTGAACAAATTAAAAGTAGCTTGCTATCGGAAGTTTAAATTGTGGTTCCCTGGTGATTATTGAAAATAAAAAGTGACAATTTTAAACTATTTCAGCACTACAAATTAAATACATTTATTGAGGTAACTTTGTAGTAGTAATCGATGACGAGTACAAGTCTTTTATAGATGGGTTTGTGCATTGCAAGAGGAGATTACGTTACCCACCTCCTTGTACTGTTGTGTGTATCATTCGCTTCTCTCAGAAAATATAAAATGCGTTATGCCATAATGTTCAATAATCGGACAACAAAATGGCAGTTACTGATTCAGCTAACCCAGAACTTATTGCAATTTTTAATTATGCAATTTCAAAGATAAGATGTTTTACATGGCCAAGACATGCCAAAGCAATACTTTAGTTCCATTGACTTAAACTAGAAAGAGCTAAGTAGAAGTGCCGAAGCAATACTTTAGTTCCATTGTCTAAAACTAGAAAGAGCTAAGTAGAAGTGCCGAAGCAATACTTTAGTTCCATTGACTAAAACTAGAAAGAGCTAAGTAGAAGTGCCGAAGCAATACTTTAGTTCCATTGACTAAAACTAGAAAGAGCTAAGTAAAAGTGCCGAAGCAATACTTTAGTTCCATTGTCTAAAACTGGAAAAAGCCGAGTAGAAGTGCACGTGTTTACTGTTCTGCATTATTCTGCAATAAATATGTGCTCTCGATTTTCCCAAGCTGTCTTGATCGATTGAATTTCATGTTTAATTTAATTATGAGTAAAACTATTCGTATTGTGTCACTATCACGTGGGCAGTGGTCAGGCTAATGTAATTAAAGAATCGCACAGCTGCACTGGCACTTGCTGATGATATCGAACAAGCTAAACGTAGCCTCCTTGTCAAAACAGGAGGCAAAGTGAGTGCCCACAGTGAGTGCCCACGTGAGTGCTAAACGCATCAAATTCGTAAACAGTTTCTTGCGGTTTCTCACGTTAAGCCGAACCAGCTTTTCATGTTAAGTTTTTTTGGCTCATATTATGAAGACAGTACATACAGCTATTGGGAATCATTAGTTAACACGACAAAAAGTGTGATGTCTATTGCATGGAAATTAAACTATCAGACTTTAAGTTTAAATAGATAATCATAAATGCACATAAATTAATGGTTTTTTGCAAGTAAAAAAGATCTTGGATTAAGTCGTGCATTAGGAAACCAACCACTCAGACGTTAAAACGTGCGCGAAATAAACCAACGTCTAACGCAGATATTATTTTCCTGTGAGTGGGCTGTATAGAATATTCAACAATCATTGTTAATGGCCGGTAAAGTTTTACAACAGTTCATCGCACCGAGTAATGCTTTGTTTAACTGCACCACTTAAACTCACATAGCCAGTTCACATTAACATGGTCAATATTTGAACGTGTACTGACCGTATCACTGGAGTAACGTTAGTTGCTAGACTACAAAATGCAATCAGTTTGGCTTGTAGCAGTAATGACGTGGCGCGACACCGGGTTAACACTGCAGCCAAATTATAAGCCGAATGCAGCCTGAGATTTGGAAAGCAAAAGAACGTGTAAGCGATGACCCATGTAGTAGTCTGACAACTAACCAGAAGCTTTACTGCTCGATGTTGAGAAGTAAGGAGTATCTGAATATCGGGGATTAGGGACGTTTCAGTGTTCGGTTACTTGAAATCATGAGGCGAACGATACGATTAAAGATGCCGATTTCGTTTGAATAGTTGAAAAAAGAGATGTAGATTTCTCCTCAGTCTTTATCAATCAACACTTTTCTAACCGTATTAAAAGTGGACCAGCTGAGAATGTAACGCTCTAGATAGAATCCCAAGAAGTCTGCACCCAGGCAGTGCTTGCTCCAGCTGTGTCAGCTACAAGTAATCTAATAAGTAACCGTCAGCGCGTGTAACACACCAAGACTTCTCGACAGACCGTTGCTATATAGCTGTATGGAGCCGTTACATAGGTTGTAGCAATGCTATCTAATATGTCGAGTTAACATTCATATGAGTAATCGTCTGTGGTTGTTTGATTCTGCTAGAAATAGGTTACTGTGACGTTTATATCAGCTTGAGGATTTAATACCATTATAGCCATAACATAATCAGTATCAGCAGACATTATTACTATTATGCTTCGACCAGAATCTAAGAATTGTCAGACCAAATAAGTTTCGGAAATAAACACAATTAACAGCATCTTAACTGTACATATTCGACAAGGATTTAGGAGCAAAAAGCCACCAAAAATTAGAGCTTGTTAACGACATTTTGCTATGTACTTATAGTTTGACGACAGCCCAATTGAGCTATTCCGTAATGTTCCGAGACAAAGGGCGAACATTGATATGATTATCAATTTATGTAATTGTACACGATATGTTTAAAACTGCGAGGCAAAGAATGAAAATTACGAATGAAAATTACGAAGGATTGTTACAAAATATACCATACAAAACACAAATAAAATAGGAGCTCTGCTGACGTACAGAGCTTATAAGGGGAATAAGGAAGTTTTTAGTTATATACCCTGAGTTAAAACTGTTGAAACTTCAAAAAAAGAAGACTCAACAGATAACTCAACAAAGACCTGCTCATACGCTGCTTTAAACGATAATAGATAAATTTTACTCTCATATGAATTATGAAATGTCATTTTGTCAATTCTTGAGTCTAGAGAACTTTTGTTATCATTGGCTAAACAGCTGGGCTATCCCTGGTTGAGCATCCGAACTGTAGCTCTAATAACGACTAACTACTACGTTAAGACGGCAATTTTATCGACCGGTTACCCAATACCGGTAACCTGACAGACAATATCATACCAAGGTCACTTTTAAATCGCACCCCACCTCTGCAGTGCCTGTAAACTATTTAACGCTGATCCTTAGTAATAGTATAATAACGGTCACACAGCATAAAAAATGGAGAATCTTGTTGTTTTTATTTGCACCACATGACTTAAGTAGAGGAGTCCATTATCCCGATCACATTTCAAACGTTGCACACGAAATAAAATTTTGTCAACTGTTAGCAGCCACGCAGTGCATTGGGGATAAAGGACCTGCAAATTGTCCCAAATATTTCTACATTGAAAAGAATATATTACTAAAAGTATCACTATCAACCGCTACAACAAATAAGCATGTTCCTAATGAGGACCTGAAAAAGGTTCCCTCCCTCCTTCAAACCACTATTACATTCTTAAATGATAAAAAGGACGATGAGTGATAAAATAATGATATTATATGATATAATCATTTTGTTGTTGCAACAAGTGATTATCGTAGTTAATCTGACGTTTCGAAAAAATTCAATTTTTCATAATTATTGCTCAAATTATTTGTATAACAGTTGTGTCGAAATTATCAAAACTGCAACCACTTGCTGAAACTAACTGATTATATCAACATTTATCTTCCTTTTTATCATCAAAGATTTAAAGAACGCCGTATATACTACACCACAATCACACAACAACTAGACACGACTTGTTACAGGTACCAGACGAAGTGGCGGCAGTCGACGCTGCCCCAATGCAGATCAGTAACGTTAAAGTCAGGAAGGACTACAATCCTAAAGGTCTGTAAAAGAACAGTTTAAATTTTCTTAGATCGATCTTCTTGTTAAAGTGTCTCTCGATCAAAAACTGTACTGTCGGCTTATGAGTTACTAATTTATAGAAAAAACAACGTGGCGGGATGAAGAAACGAGAACAAATAACAATTAGCTTCTAAGCTAATTTTTATTTGTTCTCGTTCCTTCATCACTTACATACACACAATGATAGAATATGTCTTTATAAGAACGGCTATGTTTTGTTTGGACATTACAATATTTAACATCTAATGTTGACGTTAGTCAGCTGCACACCGAAACACTGTGTTAATGTAAGAGACACAGTAAAGACTTTCTAGACAACCTGCTTTTCAACTGTCATTACCACCTCACTTACCTTAACTTTAACTTAACCTTAAGTACTTACTACTTACCTGACTTACCTTATAGCAGATATTGGAAACTGTTTACTCAGTACATGTATATATATTTATAGTAAGTTTTTTTGCGTAAATACATAATGGTATGAGTATTTAGCAGAACGGACTGTATTGTTATGTCATAAGTTTAAATCCCTCTCTTTCCAGCCAAGGCAGGTGCAGTGCCAGCTGCTCCTACAGACAACTGGGTGATATCACCCATAACGGGTGAGAGGATCAGAGCTGAGGATCTCCAAGAGCACATGAGAGTAGCTCTACTTGACCCCAGGTGGAGAGAACAGAGAGACAGAGCTCTTGAAGAGAGGAAGAGACACGAGGACCCATACGCTCCTGGTTTGTGTGTGTGTGTGTGTGTGTGTGTGTGTGTGTGTGTGTGTGTGTGTGTGTGTGTGTGTGTGTGTGTGTGTGTGTGTGTGTGTGTGTGTGTGTGTGTGTGTG
>JH154856.1:187757-210589 GCA_000226015.1 Mnemiopsis leidyi | reverse complement strand
CCGGGCGTTGCGCGGCTCTCTCTACGTTAGCCTGAGGTCCCCAGGCAAGTGACCTGCTACCGTTTTGACGAGATGATACATGATATCCGTCTAACGTTCGCCATGAGAGCAGCAAACTGCGAGCCCAGAGCCGCGCGCGGGTCAGGTAACATCTCGACAAGGCGAGAACGTTAGACGAATATCATCTTTGTCGCGGTGATATAGATACCCGACTCACGCAGCTAAAGCTGAACGATATCGTTTCGTTAGAACGGTAAACGGATATAATCTCGTCAATTATCATCTCGTCGAATAACGAAACGCAGCTTGGAGCTGCAAAAGTCGGGTATTACCGCGTGTCGCGACGAGAATAAAATTTACAAGATTATATTGTATATCCATCTAATTTTACCTTTAACCTTGTCAGACGTTGCCTGACCTGCTGCCGCGAAGCGGCAGCCCCCGGCGCTGAAAATTGAAAATGGGTCGCAAGGCAAATTTTACCATTCACTTTCAGCTTTGAGCTGCGAGATCAGCAATCGGAGTCGGGTATAATGTTGTCGCGGTGACACCCGACTCACGCAGCTAAAGCTGAACGTTTTGTTAGAACGTTAGATGGATATCATCTCGTCAAGGTATAACGGCGACAAGAATAAAAGCCCAGACATAAGCTTGACGCTTCGCGCGTGGGGGCTGCCGGCCAAGCACCGTCTGACAAAAAGGGCTCTGTTTAGAGCAATATTTGTTGAGGTGTTACCCGACTCGCCCGCGGCTTGCAGCTTGCTGCTCTCTTGGCTCTCCTGGTTCGTTAGAACGTTAGAGTGTTAGACAGATATTTGCTAAACCAATATTGCCTTGTCTGACTTTGACCCTCATTCGAATGTCGAAGCGAATGGAGGAGAAAAAATGACGGGAGGGTGTTTGTCGCGGTGATACCCGACTCACGCAGGTAAATCTGTTTCGTTAGTACGGTAGACGCGATATAATCTCGTCAAGGAGGGTGTGCGCTTCGCAAAAGCTATATTTCCCAATTGTATCCTATGCAAAATGTCTTTTGTACTGCAAAGGAGTGATCCAAGGAGCTTTTCAGATGTTTGTCCTTAATAAACTTTCTGTGGGTCTGGAAGGAGGCATGCAAGAGAATCAGTGTGATTTTAGGGAAATCAATCCTGTGTTGATCAGATTTTCACGTTGAGGACTATCATACAACAATGTACTGAGTTCAATCTCTCCTTATACGCTAACTTTGTAGATTTCAAGTCTGCTTTTGACTGAATCAACAGGAATTTTAAGTGGATGGCTTTCAGACACTGTGGATTGCCTGAAAAATATTTTTCTTTGTTTCGGTGAGCCATGGTCAGCAGATATAATATTTCCAAATACTGTTTGCTAAGGTTCGTTTTGAGTCCCAATTTGAACACAGGACCTCCTGAATGGAAGTTCAATGCTCTAAGCTATGCCCAACTCAGGTTTTTCTAGATGATCCACCAATATATAAAGCTTTGGAGTCTCAAGTTAATCTAAAAATTCAACAAAACATTAAGTTATATAATTGCTTGAAAGTAGGCTAAAAATGAATGTTACAAATTGGGACCATTTAAGCTGCTATTGATGCAATGCATGTCTTAATTGCAGTGACTAAGCAGATGATATGGTGGTTCTAGATGGATCAAAAGATGGTCTACACGAATCCACAGACCTCCTGAAATGGTCTTATGCAGGTTTGAAAATTAACAGTAGCTGCCTCACAACCAGCAACACAACTTCCTGATACAGAAGAGTGTAGTCATGACACTAAGGTTGATGGTGCTACTGTTGGCAAGTCAGATATTTTATGTATCTTGGAGCTGTTATACTTGCAGATGCAATGGAACTCTGGAAAAAGACTTGTCCAGTAGAATCAGTAAGGCATCACTTAACAGGTGTGTTCAAATCTTTGGGTCATGTCTGGAACAATTGCAACATCATGAAACCAAATAGAATCAGGACTTATCAAGCAGCTGTGCTTTCAGTGTGCGCTATGGCAGTGAGACATGGGCTACCATCAAAAGCCATGTGCAGCGAGTTGAAGTATTTTATCAGCAGTGCTTGCAGAAGATTGTTAGAATCCATTGGCATATGAAGATAAGCAATTATTCTGTCTTGCAGCATGCTGGCATAGAGAAATTTGTCACCTTTATCTCTGGAAACAGGTTGGGATGGTTTGGACATGTGGCAAGGATGCCTCAGGAAAACCCTAAAAACTTCTGCAATGGAAACCATCACATGGAGAACGGTCTAGGGGGAGACCTTGCAAGTCTTGGCTTCATTGTGTCAAAGAGGACTAAAAGACCGCTACAGGATCCAGCCCCAATATCGGCAGTATGATCATTTTAGCTGCTAATAGGAAGGAATTGCAAACGCTGCCAAAGTTAAGACCATGTTCAGGAGGCAGGCCACTGGAATGATTGAGGAGACCGCCTCAAGTACATGTAAGTTAAAGAGATTGTTTACTTAAACAATCCCTTCATGAAGTCCTACACTTTGGCACCATGATGGTTTTTATGATAGTTTGTCTTTTTCTGTATTTGAGTAATAAATTTACCTGCAGTAAATCAAGGTATCACCAGAAGTTTGAATTTGAATTTGAATATCAATTTTGTAAATCAAGTTTAACATTGATTGCAACAAAACATTAGGGCATTTTAAATGAATTTACTCTTCGAAATCTCAAAGGAAATTAATTTGATTTAATTTTAGCTTTATGAACAAGTTTGAACAGAACAACAATGTTTCTCTGCGGAATAGGAGGTATGCATCACGACTTGCCAGGCGCTCTAATATAATAGGCTCACGAGGCAACCTCAGTAAAGTACTATCAAAAATTGTATCCAATCATGATCCACTCCTGTCTGTTGGCAAATTTGAAAAATTCATTGTGGAGAATGCCATGGAGTTTGAGAATGTCTGTAATGCTGGCACCTATAAGGAATCATCAAGTGATAATGAAACTGCTGATTCCAACTGTGAATCAGTGAATCTACTTTCTTCAGTAAAAGACAAATCCTGTCCCCCTGCATCATGTGATGGAGCCAATGTTAGTTTGAATATTGATGATACATCAATAGTCACTCCGAATCCAACCACTAGCCAGGTAGATCCCAAAAAGTTATTCTGTACCGGAAAGAAAAATAAGTGGATTAAAAAACGTAGATTCATGGAGATGGAAAATGCAACTTCTTTGGAAGAATATGCAATGCTTAAATATGGTAAAGGAGAAAGGCAATTTAAAAAACGACGTTTCGGCAGTAAACAATTGTTACACTTAAGAAAGATAAGAAATCCATGTTACAGAAAATATCTAGCCATTAAATATCCTCACACCATAAACTTAAACTTACATAAATACAGAAGCATCAGAAAATCATATATTGTCAATTTTCCTGTCAAGAGAAAGCTAGAACTCTCCAAGGTTTCAGAAATCTTATTTAAACGGTGGCAGAGGAAAAAGTTGCCCAAGATACAGCACAATTCAGAATTGTTACGTGAATTGACATTTCATTGGTCTGAAATCAGAGAAAAACATCATGAAATGTATGGAGGTAGACTCCCAGATGTGACAGTTTCAGCAGTTGACACTATTGCCACTGCAATTCAAGTTTTCATCAGGAATGAAATAGCAAAATTAACTAAATAAATGCCAATGCACTTCTTAACTTTCAAAACTTCAAAATTGTTCTGATTGTACAATGATGAATAGCCTTTTTTATTTTCTTTCCTTGTTATGATATCATGAATACTCATTTATGAGAATAATGTAATTCCATTGTTAAACCTATTTATATTCTGTTTTTAAATTTAATTTCTCGGTTTTCTAAATAAATATACATGTAGTGTATCTCATGCTTTGTTCAGTGACCCCTGGCCTGCATGCCTAATTAATAGTCCAGTAGAATAGGGATATATGACATCAATAGCAGCTCAAATGGTCCCTTTCAAATTTTGCTACTTTTGGGCCTATCTAATATTCTTCCTTTTTGGATCCAGCGGCTGTAGATCAATGAGATCTACAAGATGTGACCAAGTTTAAGCTGATTGGACGTTGCGTTCAGGAGTCAGAGCCAAAAATGAGGGTAAATTTGGGGTTTTAGGTTGTGACATTTGTTTGACCAGGCATTAGATTACCCTCAATATCTTCTAAAGTAGAGGAGGTGGGGTTTGAAAGATAGATGACCATAATTTTAAGCCTTGACTGGTCTAGAGTCAATATCATTGACTTTGAAGTCACCATCACCTCCTCCCCCAATATGTGACAAAGATTTAAAGTGTGTGAGCGCGCGCACAAAGGACCCCACATATCCTCAGGAACACAAGTTTGAGATTCGGTTTCCACATCAACTTGGTGTACTATTGGTGAGTCCAGAATGCTGGCAAAATGAAGTCTTAAGAATTAAGATCATCTATTTGTGCTAAATTTGAGGGTATTTGGACTTTTTTCTAATTTTTTGTGTTCATTTTGGGCTCTTATTACCCTCATAACTACCTCTTTAATCATGCTATCAAGATAAGCTTTCTCAGATATCATTACCGCTACAATATACCCACTTGAACGTTGAAAAATTGCATCCAAAGCATTTACAAATTTAGTTATGGGCCATAATTGAGGTTAACAATATTCCCAAAGTGCTAAAAAATAGGTGGTAAAAATTGATTATCCTGAATATTTCCCAGATCCGCCAATCTTAGAGGAGTGCGCTAAGGGCATTTGCCTATGCAATCTTCTTCGGTCGACTCAGCTGAATGATCGGGAAACCGTGATTGAGGGTTAAATGAGGAGGGTCTCTGTTAAAAGATCTAGAATCTTCCAGGAGCCCCTTCAGTATAACTGTAAAAGCCTGGGTACAGGTGTAACAAATACAAAATTTTCTCATGTGAATTTCTGAGCTTTTTGGAAGTGAGTCCAACTAATGTAATGTAAGTATATAATCAAAGTCTAAAATCATCAAATTTCAAAATAAATTTTAGAAATTATCCTCACTAACTTTGGTAAAGATTCAAAGCACGTGTGCGTTCAACGTCCCCAGGTAGATATGCGAATCGGAATTTTTGGAGTAGTTTAAGTTGTTAACCCTCAAGTTTGACTCATTCACATCAACTCTATGGGTGCACTGCAATTACAACAGTTTCACTCCCTTACTTGCCAAAAATGTGGTAAAATTAAGGGTTTTATTGGTCATTTTTGACCCAAATTTATGCAGTCAAGACTAAATTTACCCTCGAAAAGATATCAATCCATTATTCATGACGAATTATTTTACATCAGATAGTTGTGAAAAGGTTTCTTGCCCTTTTTCATGAAAAAATTATCCACAAAGATAACAAGCTGTCCAATTTATGAGCAAAAATGAGGTTATCCTTAATTTTATCACATAAAATGACATTTTGATTTCACCCTAGAATGGTCTGGTATCATGAAAAATAACTACCCCATCAGCTTTTATTGCTTTTTCATGCCTTGAGTGAAAAATAAGGGTATTGAAAATTTGAATTCTGTCGGCCAATTCCGTCGGTTGCAAGTTTTATCCTCAATTAGAACTCAAAATTGAAAACTGCTTATATCATGAGTGGGAATGTTGCCTTGGGTAAGGAACAAGCTTACCCTTAATATCATCAAAATATGCCATTTGAGGGTTATTTATAAAGACCTCTCATCCGAAGTTTTTGATGTTTTTAAGTCAAGTATGCATTGGGACAACAATATGATATAAAATAATCCCTAATAAATAGTTACCCTCAATTGAACAAGGTAAGATCATATATATAGAATTTTAAGACCCAGCTTTATGTCATCCTCAATATTTGCCCTCAAACAACCTTCATCTTCAAGAATTTTGATCACACTAGTTAGGAAATCATCTGCTAATTCAAAGTTCGAAAAAATTATTCTCAGATGCTTTATAGGAGTCATGTTATGAGCAAAATTCGAGGTTATCCTCAAATTTCTCACATAAAAAACAGTAAATCCTCAATAACCTCACTTTGGAAGTTATGGTAAAGGTTTTCCTAGATGATCCACTAATATGAAAAACTATGGAGTATGTTAACCTCAAAAAGTCGACAAAACCAAAAGATAGATAATTGCCTAAAAATAGGCTAAAAATGAATGTAACAAATTGGGACCATTTAAGCTTCTTTTGATGATGACATTTCATACATTTATGGACATAGTGCAGGAGATTAAATACATGTTCAAAAAATGAAGTAAACAAGAGTTTATTTGCATGAAAATTGTTTTAGTTAGGCAAGTTAACAAGTCTATACTCTTTAGGATGGCACCAGTAGCAAGAGGCAAGAAGTCTAAGCGTGTGGTAACAAAGTACACCCTGGACTGCACGCACCCAGCTGAAGACAGTATCCTTGATCCAGCAGACTTCGTAACGTACCTCAGCAGCCGCGTAAAAGTCGCTGGTAAAACTGGTAACCTCGGAGACAACATCATCATCACCAAAGAGAAGAACACAGTTGCCCTTAGTGCTGATATTCCTTTATCTAAAAGATACCTTAAATACTTAACCAAGAAATATTTGAAGAAGAATAATTTGAGGGACTGGCTAAGAGTAGTCGCTAGTAATAAAAATTCTTTTGAGTTAAGATACTTCCAGGTTGATAACGAGGATGAAGCTGATGAATAAATTTTAAAAATTTTTATTGTATTGAAACTCTGTGTTTTAATTTCCTGCTCAAATGTATCCAATACCGTAGGGTACTTGAACCAATCATGGAAGAGTTATTCTTCATTCAAAGTTAACTTGGATCGTGAATGCAACAACTTATTCAATTTCGAATTTTTTTTTAAATATTGCAAATCTCGAAATTAGCAGCCAAACAAACAGTTCCATTGGTTTGTTCAGTTAATTAGTTTTGAAATTTAACACTCTTGTCAGCATGATCTTGAAATAATACCTTCAAAGTGCTCACATCTCATTCAGTTTGTTCAAAGTTACAGTGAAAGCTATGCTATGGATAGGAACATTTTTGCAAGACTCTGCAGTAATGTACCAATTCTATTGCTGCCAGTCCAGATTGGTTAAACTGGAACAATGTTTATGACTACTGACTCTGGCTCCCTCTTATGATTGACGCAGGTAAATCATTCACATGGATTTTCAATAGAAATAGAAATTTCAATTATTATGGAGCAGTACAATGCAATGCATGATTAGATAAATATAAATCTGTATACAAGAAGCTTCTGGGATGATTGCCTTTTTGCTTCATTCTTACAAGAGTGTAACTCCACAGAAACACACGATCTAAAGAGTCCATAAGGCTGAGGAGTCTGTCTCCTGGTTCTACAGAAGCAGAACTGCAAATATGTCGGATAAATAACCACTACAAATCAGTTACCGAACCTCGACTCAACAACATTCCTTCATCCTAAGTCGCCTTTCTCGATCAGGTAAGCTAACACTGTTTGCACTTTTTTCCTTGTTATCATTTCTGTTACAAAATGGTAAAATTTTTGACGACTTTATGCATATTTCAGGCCTGTCTTGGTTTTTTATTTAAAGTTCACTTTTTTGATATTTAATTTGTATCGAATTATGATGGGGGCCGGGGATACTTGGGTGGACAAAGATCTCTTCCTTTGTTTGGGTCCTATGTTTGAAGCGATGATTTTTAAAGAGGAAAACTGTTGTCTGACGCAAATGCTTATGGTGCGATGATTTTTTAAGAGGAAAACTGTTGTCTGACGCAAATGCTTATGGTTTGTGTAGTTCATCATGCTCCGGTCTCCCATGGATCGGTTATTTTCTATATTTAGCAGTTATGATCGAAATCCCGGCAGTAGAATTAGAAAATTACTGCCATGGGCATGAATGACACTATTTGATGTTTCTCAAAAGCCTAATGGGGTTTATTGGAATCCGATAGAGCCAAATTAAACTTTAAGGGGTGCTCGCCTCGCATTGAAGATCTATTAGAGCGAGAAGTAAGAACATTGTATTAGGTATTTCTTCATCAGCGTTTTGTCCTTGAAGGATTTATATTGTCTTTGGGTTAATAAGTGTTTATAAATGTTCTTTGAAGGGGTTCTTAGAATTTGTTGACGAAAATCGTTCTTTTAGTCTTCAATCGCTCGAATGACTAAATTAACCTGTTGTTTAATCCTCGATTTGCTGTTAACATCTTATTTATCCGGTCAAAATATAAATTTCAAAACACCAAAAATGAAAAAGACTAACAATTTGAAGCAGTTTACTAGAAGCCAGACTGGTCTGTGGACCAATACAGGTCCGTGGACCTCTTCACCTGAATCCATAGTTTCAGCAAGATGACAGTAGGCATTATCTACGAAATAAATTGTAGAGCTAAACAAGTTTATAAGACGAATTGTGGTTCTCAGCCATTGTTGTTTTCGATATAAGCCACTCACTGCACAAAAAATTCCATGGGATTTCTGATTCGGACGAGAATGTAAGGGATTTTCTCTTTCAACGTGGTATTCCTAAATGACCTGTCTTGGCTTCTCTTCTGATATGAAAATTGTACCCTCCCCCTCAAAGAAGTCATCGGACCAACTCATCTGGCAGTGTTTGTCCTGCTCACGGTATAGGAACATAATGACGGATCAGAGCCTCTCTGGACAAAATCTGATACATACAAGATTAGCTGACTTTCTGTTATCCAACTCCTCTCCTCTTGGCGGAAATCGTCTTGTCGTGGAGATGAATGAGGCAAAGTTTGGGAAGCACAAAAACAACGAAGGAGTCTACCGATAAGGATAGTTAATGCTTGGGGCTATAGATCGGAGCAACGGTAACTGTTTCCTACTTCCAATGACCAATCCATGTCCGAACAATAGCAGGAGTTTTTGGGGAAATCAGACATATCTCCTGTGGCCTTAAGAGAAAAATGGACATCCCTTAGAGTCTCTGGTGCTGGCTAGAGCCACACCTTGTCGCAAGACCACAACGACACCAGCAGAGACGGCCCAACTCTTCTAAATCTGTTTCAGGGGAAAGACTCTGCTTGGACAGCGATCAACGAAAAGTATCTTGTTGTCTTGTAGATGGTAAAGAGTGGAATGGCCAAATCAACCTTCTTCAAGAGGCGGTTTGATACTGAATTGAAGATCGTGGACTCGCCTCTCCATCCTTATCTAGCCGAATAGCTCAAGTGAACAAAACTGTGTGATCAGTGCAAAGACGCTTTGATAGACTCTGATTTACCTAGGAAAGCCTTGGGGATGAGGAAGAGCTCCGACCTTTATCATTGTAAAATTCTTAAATTGATTTCTGGAATACTTATCATACTTATTATTGAATAAAAGTTAGTTGTCTATTGGTTATCAAAAATTAAGTCAACTTAGGGTAAAGTTCAACTCAACTCAAATATTAACTTTCTATGAAGTGGTTCTTGGACTCTGTGGACCTGTGGTTGCGGACAACTCGATAACTGTGGACTGGTGGTCCGCTGATCAGTCGAGCTTTTTGGAGACTGCCCAATTTTTGTTTTGGAATTGTTTTTCGGGGTGATGAATAAATAATTCTAAGCAGCAGTTCCAGTTGCATGGGCAGAGATACTGCGCCTTTCCTCTTAGCATGCCGGAATTCCGTGCTTATCAACCTATCCAATGGCTTAATTGAGGGTGCTCTATCCTTAATTTGCTGATTTCATCCTATCTATCTGTTCAAAGTCATTCTGAATTCAAAAACTTAAAAAAGTCCAAAAAAGACCAACAAACAAAAAACTGATTGATTTTTGGCTCTTGGTCATTGCATTATCTGGGGCCATCCGCTTTTTGCCACTCATTGCAGCAAATCAGCCAGTGCTGTAGCGGCAAATAAATTTCAAAATGCTAACACAAGTAGAAGGTGATGAAAAGGTGATAAATTTGTCGCTATCCTTGCCAGTGCGTCAGCGCTAAAAGCGGAAAAATATGTCGATACTAATTCTTGAAGAAAATTGTGTAAAAAAGTAATCATTGCCAAAAATCGGCAATCGTGGCAGCAGTATATAAAGGGGCAAAAAGCGGGTGCCCATCCCCCCACCCCGCATGTTTAATTAAGGGCGCTGAGGGAAGGGGTAAAAATTGCAACTGTTTCAATATCCCGGTGTGAATGAACCAAATTATAAAATCTTAAAGAGTTACCCCTTCAGATGACCTGAAGAGACACGGAAGCAGTTTTCAAGCAAGCAAGTTTTCAAGATCAGTTTCCGGCTCCAACCCCTCTCAGATACTTCTGAAGAAAAGAAACGATTGTAAAAGATATTTCAACCTAATTGGGATCGATTGTTTTACACAAATTGCTGCAATGTGAAATTTGAAACATTTTCCTTTTATTTGGGAAAATTTTTTATTTAAAGTTTCTTCCAAGTTTTAATTAGATTTTAATATTATCGATATAACATTTTTATTTATAGTCAATTGCATAATTTTAGAATTCAATTAAATTTTAGCTGTTGCCGTGATACTCTGGCGCAACATTTTTTTTGTGTTACTGAAGTTTATTTTCAAGTATAACATTTATTATCAGATTGTCACTATAACTATTTTCTGATGCAATTCTGCTTGGTCTATGGTTGGGAGCTGCTTCGGTAAAACCGCCTTAAATGTGATTCTACTGGAAAACAAAAGTGACCTCTTCAAACTTTCGAAATTTGTCCTTTTCAAAATTTGAATAAGTTACCAACAGTCGAGTCGAATTAAATTGATCCTTTCTCATCATCTTTATCTTACAATCTTCAAATAAATTCCCCAGAAGGTGAATGAGGAAAATTAAAAGTTTTTCAGTAATAGAAAATCTAATTACACAACGCCCTACTAGCTGCTAGTCTCCTAATTCATCCCCTTGCCATTGGTCAGGGTGATCCCACCGAGCATGAGCTCAAACAGCCTCAAAATTACTCGGTTCTATGGAGAAAAGGAGAAAAAAGACAAGCAAGCCGAACTTAGGCAGGCCGAGCTGAATGCTCAGAAGGACTACAAAGCTTCCCTTTCTGACCTGAGAGGGAACTCCAAGCCGCTTATCAACACTCTGTCCATAGTTGCAGGAGAGAACAGAAAATTTGGTAAAGCCATTACCGAAACCATAGAAAGTCATCTCTTGAAGGTTGGTCTTGCAGTGGGCCCTTGCCATCACTTGAGCTCTCATAAATATCTCTTGGAGTTTTTCTCGAAATAAAATTTACTGAATCCTATTCTTAAACGTGCCTAATTAAAGTTCAGATTTTAATATCTGAATTAAGGTATCCACTGACCAGTTTTAGCTAAATCGAATGTTTCAGGCAGTAGCAGCTCATAAATTACCCTGTTTGTACCTTGTAGACTCGATCATAAAGAATGTAGGAGCGCCATACATTGAGCACATTTCCAAATGTGTTGTTCGGATGTTCACAAACACATTCACTGAGGTAATTTAAAGCCAACCGCCTAAATCAACGTACGTGGAACTTAAGTTTTCCATCCCTTTCTGTAACGCGCGGTGTGAGTACCGTTATAAAGAGCCAATGTCATCTAGCACTTGATTTCTAGAAAATGTCAGAATTTTCCCACGACTGGTGCGCGCTTTAACAGGCGTAAGGTAATCTAAATCATCTTCAACATCTGCTCTTGTTATTTTAGCAGCTTAAATTATCACCAATAAAGCTTATTGCGACCGCAATGAATGTGTTCAGGGTGACGAAACTGTCCGAAAGGCTCTCTTCAAGTTACGTCTTACCTGGAAGGATATCTTTACCGTCAACAAATTGAGAGACCTAGATGCATCCGTTCACGAGATTGATCCAAATTGGCCGAAAATTCACGAAAGTGAATCTGCTTCTTCAACAGTGCACATTAATCCTAACTTTTTAAAGGTTAATCTCTCCTGACTGTTTCTGTGAAGATAAATTCTTGTCTGTGCTGAATGATAACGTCTATTTTAAATCTTAATATCCAAGCTGTCTGCCCATCTCTCCTCAATATAATTTTGTGGCTACATTCTCCGAGCAGAATCTAATGAAATCATGACCTGAACTGTCCGTAAAACTTTAGTCTCAACCTATTGTTTCTCAAATTGCTGTATACCCGAACTGCATCCGTCTAAGCCCACAGAAATTCTAAATACTATTCAGAGAATTGTCTTTTTTGCGGGATAGTGCACTAAAGTTCTCTTTGTGTTAGACCGCGATTTATCATTTCTTCAACTGACTTAGTATTAGGACAGCCCAGCGATCAGGAGTTTTGCTTAATACTTGATTTCTATATAATTAAGGAGAGATGGACAACAGAAAGTAATGAAATTTTTCTACATTTCTCTAACGTGACCCTCTATTTTAGAAACCGGCTCCAGCTTCTTCGCCTGAAACCGAGGCAATGTTGTTGCTTAAGAAGGTTAATATCGATGGACTTTAGTAATGAGATTAAAGGCAATATTTAAAACATACCTTTGCCTTGCAAAACATAATCTTTCGTGAACCACTGAAAAATAATCTTTAAGTTTGACCATGATACTTAAAACTGTTGTTTGGCCAATTATTTGACTCCGATCTATAAATTGGCAATTTTGAAAGCGCTTTATTTCCAATTTCAGGAGAAGGCCGCATTGGAGAAAGCACAGCGAAAATTCGAAGAAGAAAAGAGACAATTTGAGCGCTTACAGCTGCAGAGACAGTTACAGAAACAAAAAGAACGTATGCTTAACGAAAACAAGGCAATTGTAAGTATTTTGTCACCTTTGATGATTCAATGATGGTTAACTACCAAAACAAACTGTTAAAACAAACTACCGATAATTAGAAATGGGTCTCAAGTAAGAAAGCAACCAAACGCTCATATTCTGTCTGCAATAATCATTTTGCTCTTGAGTTTTGTAATCCACGTTGATTTAATGAATTATTCAGGAGTCCGAGAGCAGTGTTTTAGGAGAAATCGTTAAGGGAACACCAACAACACAATCCTCGAAGTCACCATCAAAGGCCAAAGACAAGAGGAAACTAGACAAAGCACCGCAACACCAAGAAATGCAACCACCAACCGCAAAGCCCAAACGCACTGCAAGAAAATCCATAGCTACCCCACCTGCCAGCCAGGCTCAAAAATTAGCCAAAATGGGCAGAATCCCCAAATTATCAGGTCGGTAAATTTTGTCTGGTCGTTTCGGAAGCAAACGAATCAGTGAAGAATTGTTTTTTCTCCGGAATTATAAAATTATAAGACGTTATATTATAAAACTTGCCTTTGGTGTTCAAAACGAATTTTCAGCTGAAGACAGGGCAAAAGCTCAAGAACAGAACGACAAGAAGAGACAGAGATTGAGCGACAGTGAGGGGAGTGAAACTGACAAGCAGAAACCCAAGAGGGTGTATCCACTAAGGAGCAGGAGCACTAGCGGGGATCCTCGGGACAACAAAACTAAGGTACTAGCTGCATCTTAAGTCCTCTGTCCTTCCTGTTGTGTAGTCGTAACTTACGTAACTTACTTACGTAACTTACGACTATTAGTAGTCAAATGTTTTTTATCTCAAATTTCGAAGACTGTTTGTCTTCTTTGGAAATTCGAAAAACTATTCAGATCTCTTTTACATACCTTTAAAACTTTAAAGACTTTTGATTCACTTTTATACTTTAAATACCATATTGATAGGATAGTCAGGCTGCGAATTCACCCATCTCCTAAAATGTTGCATATAAGCACGAAACTGTATCGTTTGTCACTAAAAGACGACACTCAAATTACAATACAAATTAGTAATTAAACCGTCCCTCAGGACGACAGCGGTAGTGACATGAGTATGGAGAGTGAGGGAGAAGGACAACCCTCCAAGTCACAACGCCCACATCAGCCCGAACCTCGACCTGCAGAACCTAAACCTCCCATTCCTGTAGCGACTGTCAATCCAGCTCCCATGAACATCCCCGTCAGACCCCCGCCCCCATCCCATTACATCATTTCTGTAAGTTGAACTGATCTAATCGCCACATTTAAATGTATAGGTCCGATTTCATATCTGATTTTTTGTTTTAACCGATTCTTTTCAAATTATTTACCATTATTTGGGATTATTAAGAGTCAACTCCCACCGTAAGATAGCAAGAATTACTTAAATAGGAACTACCAGATACTTACCAGCTACTGTTCCCACGCAGATCTAACCTCTACCTCCCTCTCCAGAACCAGACTCCTCACGAGAACTCTCACCTACCTGCCTCACCGGAGAAGCAGTACGTGAGACCTCCACCACCCTCCATCATACCCCCACGACCTCCTGCTCCCGTGTCCGCCCCTCCTAGACCCACCCCTCCTCCCCAAGTCCAGGATATCCCATTGAGACCTCCTGCTCCTGTTCTCCGACCCCCTGCCCCGGGGAAGATTACTATTATAGCTCCCCTCAAATTACCCGGAGGTTAGATGTCTTGTTTTTTATAACAGTTTGTCTATCTGACCAGATCATAAGAATCAGTTCTGATATCTAGGTTAGCTGTATTTAGGAATTAAGGTTTGGGATTCAGTATTTGGACTGGGGCAGATATTGGGTTTTTGTTCGACCATGTTTTTGGGATTTGATAAACCAGGTGAGGCCTGTGTAAAACGGGTATTCATTCATGGTTGTCTGATATTTTATCATACCTGGAGTCCTTCAACACTTTGGTCTTGCATCCGGTATCCATAGCCATCCACGCGAGCATTTATTCATCAATCTCTGAGAAGTAGCCAAAATCTTAAAGATTCATATTGTATTGTTCTGTTGCATGCATTCTCTATGGTAGATTTTGTAGTCAGATCGTCGTCAATGGCTTTGCTGGCCTCACTTGTAGAACAAGCGGTCGACCTCACTTGTAATTGTATATCACCTTTTAAGGCTTCAAACATTTTGCTTCAAGTCTTGTGGAATGCTTAAAGATCCTAGGAGGGAACGAAAAATCCTATTCCGTAGAAAATTCCAACTTTTTCGTGAGATAGGGGACACGGAGACTTTTTCAAAATAAAACAGCAATACCTATATATAGGTGGACCCGTATGTTTTCTGAAATAGTTACTCTGAGATAAAGTTGGATCCTAGATGATACGCTCATTTGTCTTGCTCTAACTCTTTGGATTCAAACAGTAAGCATTACTCATGTTGAGTTTGGCTTTCAAAAGGAAGGAATGAGAGCAGAACCATCATCGCATGGCGCAGTATGCCTTGATTGACACCTACTTCTTACGCTAGAGATCAAACAGAACGGATTAGGCAATTTGAATAGTGTGGTAGTTAGTTTTGTCCAGCACATGTACCAAAGGGAAACGTTATATTATAAACTCGAAACTGTAGTAACTCATATTATCCATGGCCTCCACAAATTTCTTGTTCGATATTCTACCTTGCCGTAAGATCATTTAAACGGTAGCCAAAGCTAACGACAGGTCCTAAAGACTGTATTAAATATGCAACTTTATTATTCTTGTCGGGGCGCCAACGATTCACGAAATTGTTATTTAAATCTTTATGTTCTTAACCTACTCTGCCTTCTCCGAATCGTTCCTTTTCCAGAGAACAATCTTTCACCTATGAAACCTCAGACCCAGAGGAGACCACGCCCGCAGCTAAGAAACCGCCCCCTGGCCCAGCTCCAGCTGCTATGAGACCCTCGTTCGAAGACAGACAGACTTCTGATCCAAGGTGACTAGCATGAATTACCCCAATTATAGTCAGAAAATCTTCTTTTAACTGCAACTGTCATGAGCAGTGTCGATCAAGTAATCTGTGTTGCTGTACTAAATTAACACAACAACTGGACAAAATATCTCCCGGCAGGTATGGTGAACGGAGATCTCGCTCTCCCGACAATAGATTTACGGAGCGGAGAAACTCTCCCATGCCAGATCTACGCGACAGACAACATTTCAGAACATCGCCACAACGACACTATCGTGATTCGCCCGCTGTACGAGACGAGCTAAGGAGGGACGAGCCGAGAAGAGATGAGCTAAGAAGGGACGAGCCGAGGAGGGACGAACCAAGAAGAGATGAGCTGAGAAGGGACGAGCCGAGGAGGGACGAACCAAGAAGAGATGAGCTAAGAAGGGACGAACCGAGAAGGGACGAACCAAGAAGAGATAACTTTCATTCGGGCCCTCGTGGAGATTTTCACGGATCCCGTGATGATCGAAGGCAAGATTTCCTCGGTCCTCGTGATATGCGAGGTCGTCCTGGACCGATGCGGGACGATACCAGGCGGGACGATGACTGGAGACGTGATGACGTACGAGACCTACGTCCGCCTCCTAGGGACGGTCCTGACCGACGACTCGACATGCCTCCTAGAGATGACATAGACCGTCGTCGGGATGGGGGACGTGGCGGACGTCGGGGCAGCCCCCACATGCGGCGGAGTCCTCCTCCCAATCCCGATAGAAAGTACTACGGAGTTAGGGTCGCGGACGTTGCGGCCGTGCCTCAGGCAGACCTCCCTGAAATCGTTATGTTTGATGCGGATGGCCCTAAAGATCGACCGCCACAGGAGAACTTCACAATCGACAGGTTAATCCATATTTGTATTTCAATCTTTTTAAAAACTGTCACACTGTTGAAGGTCACACTGTTGACGGTCACTTTTTCGTCACTTTGCTCTTTCTGATCATAATTTTCACAGGAGACCGGACATTGGAGAAAGAGGGAGAGGACACCACAGAGGACGAGGAGGACACGTAAGTAAAATTGTGCTATGTTTACAGACACCTAAATTTTTTAGTTCTAGATGTCGAGTTTAAGGATGTTTCATTATAAAAAGATCCTGATTTGTCGTAGCAGCGGATAGTTATCTAGTCTCATAACAGTTCTGATGTGAATGTTACTGTATGACTAAGAAATGCGATCTTTTAGGGAACTTTTTACTCGAAATAATTTCGAACAGACACGTTCGTATTCATTTTCAATAAATGTATTTAATTTGTTTTAGCTATTTCAACACTACAAATTGAATAAATTTATATTGAAAATGAATACGAACGTGTCTGTTCGAAATTAATTCGAGTAAAAAGTTCCCTAAAAAAATCTTCTTAGTCATACAGAGAAAAGTAACATTCGAAAAAGATGCTGCCAAACCAGGTTGCTACTTGGTCAGCGGTGTTTCAAAATAAAGAGTGGTGTTAGAGCCCTTAAAAATGTGCCGTTGAAATTCCTCTCACTTTTACACCGATCTTTAAAACAATAAGAACTCTAGATTGAACTTGTGCCACTAGACTTAACTTGCTCCACTTAGGGTCCCGGACTGTCTGGGCCCCGTGACGCGGAGCACGACCGAGGAGGGTTCAGAGGAAGAGGGGGCCGTGGTGGAACACGGGGTAGAGATCACGTTCCCAACCGGCCCGACCACTTACCACATAGATATCTCGTCAAACCGGAATACACACCTTCCCAGTTTACTCGGCTCTTCCACGTGGTGAGTACCCTTAGATTTATTTTAAGTCAATTTTAAAATTTATTTTCCTGCCTTTACTTGTTGTTGGTAGCATGCAGATGACAATTGATTTTCATTGTTGATAAGGAAAAAGAAAAACATTACCTATTCTGAAGGATCGACAATATATAGTTCATGTGATGAATAAATTACATTTTACATTTTTGAGAAAATAAACATGGCGTGCGTACTAAATTAATGTCATGAAAATAATTTAAAAACAGTTCCATTATTTTGGGAGAAAGACAAACTACGATATATGATAAATCGATTGATCACTTCCAAAATCCAAAGTTACGATAATTAATTTCAATAGAATGAAATCGCTAGTTTGTAGAAGGTACCCGTCTCATTTCCATTTCAGAATGTATTGAGGGTTGTGTTGTTATTCTTATCTTACGGGTTAACATCTGGTATAATCTAGTGTTTGTAGTATACGTGCTTAGCCTCTGAACTGGAGTTCTCATCATGTTGGACAAGGTGTCATCGTAAATGAGAGGATTTATGGCGGAGTTGATCGGGAGGATGAACATAGAGAACAGTCCATACCAGCTGGTGGCATTCATTATCTTCAGAGAGTGCAGAACACATATCGCTATGAAAGGTATCCAACAGAGAAAATCAGTTGTAATGATAATCGAAATCTTTCGGTTCATTTTTCGATTTCGTTGAGAAATTTGCTGGTTTCCTCCAGATTGTGTCAAACTTTTTGAGGATTTGTAAGAATAAAATCCAATTAAGATGTAAGATAAAGTGATGAAAATGAAGCACAGAAAGTTCACTGCCAGAACAGACCAAACAAAGATTATTTGTGGATCTTGGTCATCAACGAGGTACTTGAACAGACAAGCTCCGTCGTTTCCATAGAAATCAACCCTAGGTATCTCGGTCGTATGATCGGGGTATCCGAAATCATGAGAGAACATTGCACTGACCATATTATTGAGCATTTTCCAACTAAGTGTCGTTTCTTTCATTCTACCATAATACTGCTTTAAGACTGCATGAACTTTGCGTTTGTTGGGAGTTCCTATAAATACCTTGAGTTCATCTGAATACTTGACTCCATTAACGAAGAAATCTTCAAACCAACTCAGTAAAGGGATGAGGGCAATGCATAGGGACGACAAGATTATAACAGCTAGAAAGCAAGCCACTTTCAAGGATTTTACCCAGTTGACTCCTCCTGGCACTGACATAGAGTTGCGGATCCCTACAAGTCTTACAACACTCAATACGCTCATCGCAAAGAGGGATATCTGAGATCCAAGCGTGCTAATTACACCAATTACTGAACACTCCCTGCTTGTAATCCAAGTTATTTGTTTCTTGCAGTAATTGTCTTGATGTACAGTTCTGAAGTAGGTCGCAACAGTTAGCAGATAGCAACCAATCAAGAAATCTCCTAAAGATATTGCAATAATGAGTGTTTTGTTCAATAGCGCAGCTGCTGTTCTGCAGTTTTTTAAAGAAAACGTGCTCCTGCAGATAATGACAAGGTTAGCTAAGGCGGCAAGAGATCCTATCAGCCATGCAAATCCATTAACAAGCTGGCTCTGTAGAAAATGTCGATGATTTGGACATTGTTCATTGCATTCGTCAGAAAGATCAAAACAGTCAAATGAATTGTCACACATTTCCGTCTTAGGGATGAAGCGTCCTGTTGAGTTACATTTGAAATGGTTTGTACAGACTTCTTCATCGGAACCATCTTCACAATCAGCAGCAAGATCACAAACCTTGGAGTACTCAATACACGTAATGTTATTATCACATACGAAGTATCTGTTTGTGTATGAGTTTCTAAACGTCTTGGTGAAAAATGCCAGATATTCATGATCTTGGAACTTGGCAACTGTTCCTATCCTATCTGGATATTGACTTGGACAAACCTCATACCTAGGGATGTTTCTTAGTGGGCAGGATGAGTTGGTACACTTGCTACTACAGCTAGTGTAAACGTACGTCTCTCCAAACATGTGGTCACAACTTTTGGGATCTGCTGGCAGTGTTATTGTCGTTCTGTTGTCAACCCCGAAATAATCATGATCCGGAAAGATGAAGGAATGAATTGTGTCACATTTAAAAAAATTGTTTGTGTCGTTCAGTCCTTTTAAACAAAATGATAGGTGTTTATTCCAGCTCAAATCTGTTGTGTGAGCACGAGTAAATAATTTCGAACTGGTGTGTCCCGCCGAACAAACATCAATTTCACCCCTACAAGTTTCAATTCCATCACAAAGTTCACCCAGCAAGACATGTTCGGAACGTTCATATCGACATAAGTAAACGTTCTGACACATATCATTGTTACTAACAAACCGGAGCGATTGCCCGATCCCGCAAGTCGGCCAATCACCCTCCTCATCTCTACCATCAACACAGTCTTCCTCCCCATCTTGCAACCAGGAAAGTGGTAGTGGAAGTTCCAATCTTAGTTTTGTGTACCTCCTACACTTACCTTCAGTCATGTTCTGACATATAGGGTTGTTTTCATCACTCCCATCTTCACAGTCGCGTTCCCCGTCACATATATAGTGTTTATGGAGGTGGCAACTTGCTGACGTATTCCTGCAGTTTTCGTCGATTCCATTGTAGCAAAGGGAAATGTGATGATCATTGAAGCTCGGACAAACCATTTGTTTAGCCCAACTAGTCGTGTAATCATTGTATTTACAAGTTAGTCCTATTTTGTCGGGATCAGTACAATTTGTCTGATCTATAAAATAAGGCGGCATGCAGTAGCGGTGGTAATTAAATATCATAATACCCCCACTTCCTTCCATCTGGCTGTAGCATCTTGTAAAGTTGTGTATTGGTACGTCTATCCGCAGGGGTGGATGTGGATCAATAGGATTGATTTCACGTTTGCAAATATGAAGAGTTTCTTCTGTCACTGCACAGTCTTTCTCGTCTTCTCCATTGTAACAGTGAGGAATTTTGTCGCATATATTGTAAGGCCGCACATATATTGGTAATCTATTTATATCCGAGGCACTTCCCTGACAATAAATTCCATAAGTAAAACCGTTACAGATAGCTTCGTCCTCACACTCGATGTTATAGCACTTGTTGTTACATATTTCAGCAGTTGGCACCCTCATCCCACTTAGCAAGGTTGTCATGTTGGTCGGACTGGGACATAATGTCTCATCTATCTCAGTATTCAGACAATCTTGTATGCCGTTACAGTGTCGTTCTGAGTCCGCCACGGCAGCAATCGTTTCATTCACCAGATTCCCGTCAGAATAACGAGAACAGAAGTATTGTCCACAAAGAAGACCGTTCTTGTTTATGTCTTTCCATCTTGTACGGTTGCAGGCTTGATAAAATTGTGTATCATTCGAACACAGCTCTCCCTCCAAGTAGTCATAGAACACACTAAATTTGTACATTTCCTCCGAGTTGTGACATTTGTACATAGTTTTACCTCCTTTAATGCATCTATTCTTTAGAAATCCGTCTATCTCTTGTATGCTGCACTGCCAGTCTGGGGCATATGTCAAGGTATTTTGGTCGTCCCAATATATATCAGGTTTCCTATACAAATATATTTCAACAAAAAAAACATATTGAAACAAACAATTAATTACTAACTACCATGTCAATTTAATCAACTTCTCATTTATTTTACCTTGGTGTTGAAGAAGACCTTGTATTCGACGGAAGTGAAGCGTCAGAAAAAACAATGCAAACATTTCATCAATCTGTTGCGTGTTGATCAGGCAATTGTTATCCCTATGATTTGAAACTTATATCAAAAAATATGTCAGAAATGCGCTATGAAAATTATAAAAAGATAAGGTATATTATATTATAGGTAAATAGGGTAAGGTGCCTTATTTTGTCATTTCAGGGCGCTTTTTTGACTTCTTGTGACATATGTATATGTAGTTGTTTATCAGAATTGATAACTCCGATTGATATGAAACCTCTACTGGCTTTTACAGGAGAATTTAGGCGGTATCTGTTCCAAATATGAACTAAATTGGACTAAAGGAAGATGGTTTGAAAAATTATTGAAAAAATGTGACAAAATTAGGTAACTTTACCTAAAATTGTCATGGCGTGCCTAATTTTGTCACCTGGCTCTGGTGGAAAAACTACGAAATTTTAGGACAATTTTGGGCATCTGGGGCATCATTTAAACGATTTTCTTGGAAGCTGTACACTGAAAAATGTAAAAAACTATCCTTTTCATTTTTTTGTGAGACAGTAAAGAAGTGTGAGATTTTGGGTATCAGATCTCAAAAATGGGTCGACGAAATTTTTTCTAAGAGTAGCTACAGTCTAAATGACTATATTTAGCCACTCATGCAAAATTTCAAGGCCAAAAATTGTTCAGGTGACATAAAAACCATCTTAAATCTATTTTTGCCCATATTTTCAACGTATTTACCTATTTTTTCATATGTTCCCTAATTTTGTCATCTGCACAATCCACGCTAAATACGTTTTCTATTGGCTGAGTGTACTGGAAGGAACTGTTTTGTGACTGCAATGGTATTCAAGAACAAATTTATGGCCAAAATAGTTATTTTTCGATCACACCCTTTTATTGACGCCCATTCCTCTGATATCAAATTATATGGATCGAAACTAGGTTTCCATCCTAAAAAACTTTGATTTTCGGTTTCTTTATACAGTTGAAACAAGATGCAAAGGGGTCGTTCACGTATGTCGTCAGCAAATTTTCGGTAATTTTTACCCCCCCTCCCCCCCTCTGTCATCATTCATCATCATGACAAAACCCCCCCTAGATGTCAGAGGTAAATTAACATAATGACATCATCACAGTCGGAACCCCCCCCCATACTTCATGTCAATAAACTTGATTTTTGGTCTTTAAATTTGCAGTCATTTTTGAACTTTTGTATACTATGTCAGTGAAAACACAGTATTTCACAAGATTCATGAATCAGAATTCTTACTTGAAATTTTCCTTCTGATTTTGTAAAATTCTGTTGAAAATTTTGAAAAGAAATAAAAAATTTTCAAAAAAATCCTATAAATCCTAAAATTTTTTGATGACATCATCATTGGCCAAACCCCCCCTCCCCCCTCGTCATCAATCATCATCATTTGGAAACCCCCCTCCCCCTAGGTGATGACGTCATATGTGAACGACCCCATATGGATTTTCAATAGAAATAGAAATTTCAATTATTATGGAGCAGTACAATGCAATGCATGATTAGATAAATATAAATCTGTATACAAGAAGCTTCTGGGATGATTACCTTTTTGCTTCATTCTTACAAGAGTGTAACTCCACAGAAACACACGATCTAAAGAGTCCATAAGGCTGAGGAGTCTGTCTCCTGGTTCTACAGAAGCAGAACTGCAAATTTGTCGGATAAATAACCACTACAAATCAGTTACCGAACCTCGACTCAACAACATTCCTTCATCCTAAGTCGCCTTTCTCGATCGGGTAAGCTAACAC
>JH154856.1:138189-149290 GCA_000226015.1 Mnemiopsis leidyi | reverse complement strand
ATTAAAGAATGCGGTCTAGAACCTAAGTTATGACCGTTTTTAAATACCAGCCCATCAATTCTCTTACTTCTGATTGCAAAAACGGTCTTAGCTTTGGTTCTGAACATCATTTTCTGATGAAATTTTCAGGATTCTTTCTTGGTGACTAAGAGATGATGCATACCAATTTTTAGGATGATTCGAGCAAATTTGACGATTTTGAAATTTTAGCGCACTTTTGCGCACATTTGCGCATCAGACCCAAATGGTTGGTCGCATCAGTTCAAAAACTTTAGTATATCATCCGAGTGGCACAACAAACATTTTCTGAAAGTTTCATCAAAAAATATTGATCAGAAGTAAAGTTATGAGCTATTTTCTTTTTCATGTAAGGATGCAGCCAAATTTTAAAACCACCCTGTATGACCAACACACAAAAGCAATATAACGCTAAATACAATATGACGCTAAATACCACGTACCCGGTACCGGGAGGTTGATGATGCCGGCAGCTTGCTTGCTCTCCAGGTACGCTATAAAGCCGTGCTGTAAGGTGGTAGTCTGGTTACTAACACTTATAGGGTCGGTCCCGTGGGGGAGTGCTAACATCATACACCACTGTCCCTCGTGCTGAAACAATCAATGTGTTAACCAATCTTGTTAACACTGTGAGTGTTAACCAAACTTGTCAACATTGTGAGTGTTAACCCAAACTTGTTAACATTGTGAGTGTTAACCAAACTTGTTAACATTGTGAGTGTTAACCCAAACTTGTTAACATTGTGAGTGTTAACCCAAACTTGTTTACATTGTGAGTGTTAACCCAAACTTGTTTACATTGACAGTATCAAGTTCAAGTTTAACTTGACACCATCCAACATTAAAAAGACCCACCTGCATGCGTTTCTGAACTCCCTCAATTTGGTTAGGTTCAAGTCTCATCCTCTGAGCGATCCTCATGGGACCAGGTCCCAGGTTAGGAAGAGCGTTAATAGCTCCCTCCGCGATCCCTGCACTTCCAGACAGGAAGTGGAGCTGAAATATTTTAGTTGGGATGAAATAAGTTACTTATATCACTGACACGACAATCCCTGCACTTCCAGACAGGAAGTGTAGCTGAAATATTTTAGTTGGGATGAAATAAGTTACTTATATCACTGACACGACAATACCTGCACTTCCAGACAGGAAGTGTAGCTGAAATATTTTAGTTGGGATGAAATAAGTTACTTATATCACTGACATGAAAATGTCAGAACAAAATTTCGCAGAAAGACGTGTAGAGAAACTATGCAGAATGGTTAGAAAGAGACTGTTACTGTACCTGTACGTTCGCTGTGTCGTTTTTGAGAGCTATAGAACCGTTCCACATAATGGGATACTTTCTGAGAAGACCCAGCAGTTCCTTGCTCTGAGTTATCTGTATGGGAGGAGGGGGGAGGAGGGGCTGCACTGCAGCAGGGGGTATCGGGATCATGGTCTGTATCATGGTGGGAGGGGCTGGGGCTATCTCGTTCTCACTGGGACTGTACCGCTCTGAGGGCAGGGGCTGGGTGGTACCGGCTGTGTTAAGCTGCACCTGCAAGTTGGGGTGTGAGGATATTGTCTTCTGAAAATCAATTATCATACTTAAATTTAAATTTTAGCGAAGAAATTTTGACTATTTAGTACAACTTTAAGTAAGAGATCATTTTCTTGGCAGGCTGACCTGTCCGTTGGTGCTATCAGAGATGATCTTAGCAATTCTATCTAGAGCGGTATCTTGTGGTGGCAGCTGGGCTTGTTCCGGCTGCTTCTGTTCGCCGTTACCATGGTTACTGTGGTTGCTACTGTGGTTTCCATGGTTGCCGACATCGATCTCTCCATCACTGGTACCAGAGGAAGAGCTTGAGCTGCGAATGTATATTTCAGTGATTTTTAAACTCAAGAATAAGGGCTGCTAAGAAAAAATCTAGCAGTTAAGCGAAATTTGGAAGATGCCGCACTTAGACAAAAAATCACCAACCTCTCATCAGAAGAATCATCTGTCGAATCTTTGGAGTGTTTTCTCTTCCTCTTCCGCTTATCTCTATCACTCCTATCCCGCTTGCTAGGTTCTCTTGTCTCCGAACCGTCCCTGTCTGCCCTCCTCTGGCTCTTCTTCTGTCTGGACTTCTCGACTCGTCTCATCGCGATGAGCGAGTTAAGAATCTCCTCCTCCTCTTCACTTAAAGTGCTCCTTCTGTCCTTCTTCCTCTTGTCCCTTCCATCGTCCCTACTCTCTTCCCGTGGGGACCCACCACGTGACCTACCACGTGATTCTCTGCGCGTCTCAGCACGTGAGCTGCCACGTGATTCTCGCTTACCGTCCTTGAACTTTTTGGAATCCCAATCGTTGTCCATCATGGATGAAGCAGGGCGACCTCCTGAGCTTCGTTGTTTATAGAAGTCTTTGCTGCGATCGGAATCTTTGTACTTGGAGTATTTGTTGGAAGGAGAGCTAGGGGAGGGGGATCTCTGTGATGGTTTCTTTGAAAGTCTCTTCATGTTAGAATGATGGAAATCTACACGCTCTGACGGTCTTTCTCGTGAACTGTTTCTAGAATCTCGAATGTTCCGAGCAAGTTCCCGCTCCTCACTGTTGTAGCGGGAAGAGACAACCCGGGACATCTTGCCGTCGTGAGCACGTCCTGACCCAGCACGGTCTCTGTCCATCCTGCCCTCGTCGCTGTGTTTACGAGACAAAGCCTTGCCCTTTCCCTTCCAGTCGTTGTCGTATGATCTCCGTTGTCTTCTATCCACTGGGCCCGGGTCTCTGCTGCGCATTGGAGGAGGTGAGGGAGTTATGTCTCGAACATTCCTCGACGCTGTTCTTTCTACACGCTGAAAAAAGGGGGGTTTATAGCTGAGAACGTGCCAAATCGTCAGAGAGCAGAACTTTGGAGTGAAAATAACTACGGTATTAAGACAAGAGTATGATCATGAAGCAGACCTCGTATCTTTTATTTGAAGTGAAAATAACTACGGTATTAAGACAAGAGCATGATCATGAAACAGACCTCGTATCTTTTATTGCTGTATTGTGATCCTCTCCTGTCTGGGGAAACAGGATACTTTCTGTCACGGTCGTAGCTAGATCGTCTTTCATCCCCTCTAAAGTCGTCGTACTTCTTGGTGCGAGTCTCTCTGGAGGCAGACAAGATTTGTCAGACTCAAAGTCGCGACCTTCATCTTATGGCAAAAGCAGTTGAACATAAGGGAAAACAGTTGAAATTAGTGGAAAGCCCCCCCCCCCCCCCCAAAACTAAGCACTACCCACCTCTCAGTGGACTGTGCTATCATGTCCATGTGATACTTCATGAGTTGTTGGCTAGCTTTACACTGCTCGTAGTTCTTGTAGAACTCTTGGCATTCCTCGTGGTTTGCAAAATCAACCTGTAAAATTTTCAACCTTAAAAAATAAGCAAAACTAGAGTGTTTGGATCGAAAATGTAGCCACATTTGTATCTCTACTTTAAAAATTAGCAAAATAGGAATCTTAAAATAAAATGATTGACTGATACACAACTAGTCAAATAACCACCGGTACTGTTAAAAACAAGTCACACCTTGACACGCCCAGTCCTGCCAAGACACCTGCCCCGCATGTTCTCGATAGCCAGCTGCGCAGACTCTGTATCCGTATAAGTACAAAGCGCGGAGCCGAGTGTTTGGTTGTACGTCATCCGGACTAGCTCACCGAACTTGCCGAACTCGTGCTCCACTTTACTCTCCAAACACTGCCTGTCTATCTCCATTGCCATGACTGTGTTCGTTTGACAACCCTTACCGTAGCCGATCTGAGGAGGTCCATGTGTTTGTTGTTACAGGGAATATAACTAGGTTACCCTGTATAAGGTTAACCTGATACAAATATGATATGAGCTATCATAAGCAATAACAAGAAAATGCGTCATAGGGGGCGCACCCCGTGATACCTTCATACTCCTTTCGTGGAGAATTTCTTCATTGAGATACTTCTTTGCAGCACAAGCTGATTTAAGATCGTAGTATCTGATAAACGCATACGGGTAGCCCTTGTCCGACTCTTTGATATCGATACACTGAAAATTGATGTAAACTTTTTCATTTTAAATATTCATCATCAAATGACGTAACAGACAAATTTGACAACTAGACCAGAACAAATTAAAAAATTTGATTCACAAAACGCACCTCGATATCTCCATAACGTTTGAACAGTGACATCAGATCTTTGTACCGCACATTCCCGCTCAAGTTTCCCACGAACAGGGTGCTGCTTGCTCCCTCATCAGTCACCAGATCGTCGCTGTGTCGTCGGGAGATTTCACGTTGTTCAAATCGACGTGGCGCTACTGGTTCCCTCCGCTCCTCCACAGGGTCGTTTCTTCTTAATTCAGTACTAGAAGTGTCGGGGTAGGAGGTGTACGCGTCCTTGTCTGAAATTGCGCCGTTTTCTAATCTTTAAAGCACGAAAAACAGCAGTATGTTTAAACTTTGCACTTTTATCATAGCCAGTTATGAACAACATGGCTCCTAAATTGTGCGCAGATTTGGTACCTTTCACCAGCTCCAGATCTAGCGTCTTTCCAAAGAGCGTCTTTCTGTTAAGTTCGTCATACGCCATGTGCGCAACTTGAGAGCTGAAAAAGATTAAAGTTAGGAATTGTGAGTGTTTAACAAACATAGGTAGGATATGACTGCTTTAAAATCTGATTATTTCTTTGCAAATCGAGAAATTAAAGATGGGGTGAGTGGCATGGTATACACACGTGACATCGGGAGAATTACAGACACACGTAAATATGATCTCTTACCTTGGGCAGCCGATATATGACTATATTTAATTTACAAAGTTCCATAGAACGAGAAACGGGAGCGGAGAAGGGTTGAAGATTTAAGAACAAACATTTTAAAACAAAGAAAGATCTTTGAGCTCTTCTTCATTCGTTTTGAACTTTTCCTTTCTTCCACTAGAGTATGGTTACTCCAATATACTGAGTCTGTTTTTAAAAATTGGAACAAACCGAGATGTTGTCTTTGAGCTTTAACTACTCAGAGGTACTTCATTCCATAACTTCATGTAAAGCCATGCCATTCAAAATTGGACAACTCAAACCAACCCCAAAAAGAGTGGTTAACTCAAGGTGTTGAGTTCTTTCCTCTCCAAAATATTGTGTACAACATCTTTTAGTGGGAGCTTTTAGTGGGAGAGCTTTTCTGTTTGGGCGCAAGGAAATGAGAGCTTCCATCTTTAAGCTCTCGTCAGAGAGTGAGCTTTGTAAAGTAAAACGTGGAAACCTCCGAAAACTAAGCACTTTCTTTGTCAGGTCTGGAATCAATAGTTGTAAGCGCCTTGTACGAACGTGTAAAGTGATGTTGACAGAGAAGTTAATAATTTTGAATATCCCGACCACAAAACAGATGAACGTACGTGCGCGCACGTTATTCCATATGCATTTTAACCCGACTTAGCAAATCCACGAAGAACCTTTCTAACAAATGTGTGACCATTGAGTTGTGCCGACAAATTGCAAGCAGCTACGGCGCTCCTTCGACCTTCAAGTAACAAAATCAAGGCTAAATAAACGACCAAAAACAAGATGGAGCAAATTCGATATAGCAATTCTCCGTTAACATACAGATAACTTCAATTGTCCATCTGGCCTGTTCAGTATAAGCACCATTTCCAGCTACATGTCATATACAAGGTTTACATAAGATTGTATAACATGTATTCATCCTCTTAATAGCTATTTTAGGATTTAGGGAAACACTTTAGCGAAGGAAATAGATAGGGAAACACTTTCTCGAGGAACAGAACCAACTCTGAATCGTGTTTCAATTAAAGTCCATTCCAATTCCACAAAGTTTCATCTCTTTATCCTAATTTCCACTGAATCGTTTAGAGCCGACAATGTCTTGCTTCTTCTTTTCTTCTTCTTGAACATTCCAATAACACAGAAATCACTGACAAAGTCCGAACATTGGTTGCGATGAGAAGTTGAGAAGAACACAAAAAAATTAAACACCGGAAACATAAAACACTCTCCCGCTCGCTCTCTCTTGTGTCGAAGTAAACAAACAAGTGTGACGGTTCTTATCGCTAGAATCAGACTTCAGAAACTTTAGTTTTGATTGAATCAGCTGCTAGAAACAGCTGCGAGGAAAATAAACATGATATCTGGCTTACTCGTGGTACATAATAACTGCCGTCTTAACGCCTCGTTCGGTGTTCATCCACAGTTGTTTTATCTTACCAATTTGTTTGAATTCGTGATACAGCCCCGTCGATAATGCGTGCACTGAAAATAGGATTTAGAGATTATGTAATCATGTTATCATTAAGTTATATATGAAACTGGTGATAAAAGTGCCTTTATTATAACAACTTCAATCTGCATATAACAAGTGCTACAGCTCGGAGCTATAAATAGCGAGGCTCGCACTGTGGAAGAGATCACGGTAATCTATAAGTCTATACTACACAGGTGTGATCGATTTATAGTGAAACAATAACTACGTGTTATAGAACACTGTACAACTTTTATCTCTAACATACTCAAACCAGGTTAGCAGGTGCTAAACACAGCTGTAATTATAGTTTCGAGGCGTATGATCGAGTGACCATGTTTGAATTCTTGTTCTAAAGCCGAGGTTTCTGTAAGTGTTGACTCATATAAACTGGGACGTCACCATAACAAGGGCTTTTATTCGTTGGAATAACAATGATTATCCCAATTCCCAGCCTATATTGAAATTTTTATCATGAATACTGGATAATTGTTTTTATTCGCTCTAGCTATGTGGGATAGCTTTTCTCTTTCTTAATCAAATCTTAAATGAGTGTGAGGTCTATTCTCTTGTGTGCTTATAGTCAAATTTTACTTGATACCAGAAATAGACAAAAACAGAGGCAAATATATATCCAGCCTACTCAAGTATATCTAGCCTACTTAAATCATGATTGATAATGATAGACTGAATTTGATAAACCTCACATTGCATAAAATAAACTGGATGTATGTCGTATATTACCCGCATAGTACATAACGTCTAAATTCATTCCCTGAGATATTAAGTTAAAAAATCAAAGTTAAAATTGTTCGTGTCTCTTGACAAAATCTATGCTACCTTGGCCTTAAACAAAAGGCAACACATACCCGAGTGACTTCCAGGTAAGTTGTGACAAATAATGACCCGTTTCCGATACTCGAAATTGTCGGTTGCTGAACCTTGATTCCGTCCTGGACCCCCAGCAGGGGCGATGTCGATCTTACGCTTAATATCTCGGCCCCTAGCTGGGGACGCGCTCCTTTTTCTGGTGGGGTAATACTGGTTTTTCAACAGTTATGACAGTTGTCACTTATCCTATATATGAGCAAGGAAATAGATTTGAGGAAAATATCATTCTTTGTTTGATTGCAATGTGAAGGCTTTATTTTTTCTGAGTGAAGCGAATGATACACATAACTTTGAGTAAACTCATGCTGATCACAATATACAGTACAAGGAGGTGGGTAACGTTAGTTAGAAATTTTATGGATTCAACCTTTCTATTCCACCGCGCATTTTCAATGATTTGAAACATTGTCTGAAAACTAAGAATCAATATTTAATAGAGTGGGACGGATGATAATAATCATTACCTCTGAAATTCGTCGTTTCTAGGTCTCTTATCTTTAACATCAGCTTTACTATCACTCGCAGCACTTGAGCTAAAGTCATGATACCGAGTGGTTACAGCATTGTTGGCAATCTTGTGAGTCATCTTATGTATTTTAGCAGCTATCTGCAGGCTAAGGAAGGACACTACTGCAGTGACGCCAACTGGCGAATCTTTTGTCGTCAGAAACTCTAGTTTGTCTACCTCGCCGAATCTGTTTAGTTTAGGTTTAATTAACTTAGGGACCTGCTTACAGGTTTTGAGGGGGTGGTAACTAAAAATTCAAATTTGATTTCGGATGTCATATTCAAATATAGGCCTACATAATGGTTGGTGTAGGCTGTAATGATGTTAGAGTGAACAAATTCAAAGGTCAGAGTAAAACATAATAATCAATATTAACAGATAAGAGAAAAATAGAATTTATGAACTCACGGAGTGAAGTAGTCGATAATATCATTTTCTGTTGCATTATCAGGCACATTACCTATCCACAAATGTCGGCTCTCCCTTCCCATCGCCTAGAAATTTATAGAATTCATCATGAAAGACCATGAAAATCTAATAAAGCAAATGCAAGTGTAATCAAAGCTGGAGCTGAAACGTTAGGGGAAGAAATGAGGAGCTGATGGAAACAGATAGCCCAATCATATACTTAAATTTAATGTTCAGTATCGTCCATCTACTCATCTAGTAATTAATTAAGGGGAGCTGGAGAAGTGAGATAACTGCAATTTTTTTACCAAGCATACCTGTGATCCGAATTTCTGATTTTAGAGATTGACAAAAAATTACACATCAACTAAATAGTCTTGGTCAGGTGATCAGGATTATGTTATACCCAATCTCAAAACAAAGAGATTTTCTAAATTTTATATCATTTGATATTGACTCACAAGATGAGTCAATATCAAAACTGTCAGGTTGCCAAGCAGAGCATCGTTTTAGATCACTCACACCACATTTTGATATGCAATGAATTCAAACGAGGTTTCATAACACGTGGCTTTAGTAAGATTAAGGGACTTTTCAGATCATGACATGGTTAAGGTCCTTCTCTCCTTCCATCCTGGGGTGCTAAAGGATGCCCAAGCTACATTCCTTGATGAATCAAATTTTTGGTTACTGGATTTTAACTGGGCCGATTTTTTTGAACTGAACAAGGTGTTCAATGCTATTGACTTGAAAGAATTGAGGAATAGTGGCACTTTTGAAGATTTCCTGCCAAATACACTAAAAACGCTAAGTTCCTGCCCAGCAAAAGTTACTGGGGCCACCATTATATTCACAAATGCCTGGACCAATGGTGACCAAATTTTCCTTGCACTCACATCCTGCTTCTCCAGAGACTGTTCCTGCAGTAAGGTGTTTAACAAAATTGGTTCCATTTGAACATCGTTGTAGATATTGTGAGATCTCAGTGTATCTGCACTTATATCTCTAAGATTGTTGTCATAGAGATACAAACCTGTCTCCTTTACATAAGGAGTGATTTGCAATGTTCTTTTCCCCGCGCCACAAGCACAGACTGAAGAGTGAAGCTATGTCTTTCATTTTTATGTAATACAAAAACTGCACAGCATCATGTTGTGTTGCTACTGTCCCTATAGAGTTAATAGCTCAATTGGTAGAGCACTCATCTAGACAATGCAGAGGTTGTCAGATCATAACACACCCATTTAGTGCACAACTCTGGGAGTCCAGCTTGCTGGAAATGAGGACCTGAAAAAGGTTCCCTCCCCACTGAAAACCACAAGCATGGCATTATCCAACTTTTTGAGGGTAAAAATGCCCCCTTCTCAGATACAATGACAAGTTCCAGTATTCAAATTCTTTGTTCCTTGGCTGACAGGTTGTAATATAGATATGCTCTATAATTCTGGTTATGAAACTGTTGTTTGTTCTTTCAGGACATCTATCAGTGATTTTGCTGTCTTAACATGATCTTTTTTCTAGAGAGACCCATTGCCACCATTTCGGAAATTTTGGCCCCAAATGTGGCCCACTCGCTTCGCTCCTGATTGAATCTATATCTTAGTATGACTAATCAAGACCACATCATTAATGAATGTTGAGTCTCCCTCCTGAGGTTGCTATCCCAACTGTTGCAGAATTAAATCAGACGCCCATATTAATTTATTATTGTAAATAGTTTTACCTTATGCCCAGTTTCAAGGGCTTATTTTTACAGTTATTACTCTAATTAAATTTATTTTGTACATAGCATCATGTGACTAATCCCAGTTCTCAAGGGTTTAAAATTTTAACAGTTTCTGTTCGGACATTTTCACATTTTCACAGTTTTTTATGTTAGTAAATATTATGATTTATGCCATTTCTATAACTATTCATTTTAAGCTCTATTGATATTGCTGCTATTATTCTATAATTATTTCTCATATTATGATTTAGGTCTTAACAGGGTGTTCTACCAACAGAACAAATCTGATTTGCCACATCCTTCACAGCTTAGAAGCCTCATTTAATTATGTATAAATCCATTGTGTATTGCTGTGTAAAATTTGATTTTTATTTATTTATTTATTTATTATTTCTTCACATTTTACCTATTTTAGAGAACAGCTGTGACTCTTTTACCTTATTTTCATCAGTAGGGTCAAACTTTTAGCAGGGGTATAGGGGCGCAGCCCCAAAAGCTAGAGGTATTTTTAAGTTGAATCTAACAATCGAAATTAATTTTTGATGCTTTTTAGTTGGTTAAAATATTTTTACTATTATAGGAGTAAATGGTTGTTCTGTGATACATAGCACATTCTTCTATGACCTATGATGAAGAAACCGTTACATTAAAGCTAAAATGGAGTATTATTTGTCAATACATTTCATATTAGTTTTCAGCATGCAAGGGGCTCACTTGCAATCGTGATTATTGGACTTGCAAAATGGGCCCTCGTATTATAAACACGCCACCCCAACTGAAGGACTATCCCTCGCAAATGTGGGAGGGCTAGCCCCATAATTATTGTAGTCCAGGCGCTTAACAGATGTGGATATAAATGCTGTTTAACAAGAAATTTTCTTGTTTGAATATGTTTACAGTATTTGATATTTGATGGTTGAACCTGAAACGATTTATCATAAATAAATAAATAAATAAAAATCAAATTTTACACAGCAATACACAATGGATTTATACATAATTTAATGAGGCTTCTAAGCTGTGAAGGATGTGGCAAATCAGATTTTTTCTGTTGGTAAAATATTCCTATTTAAAAGTTCCACGGTCAATTTAGGACTAAGTCAGATAGGTACCATTAGAATAACTGGGTGGGTGTGTCTCTGTGTGTGTCTATCTGGTGTGTGTGTGTGTGTGTGTGTGTGTGTGTGTGTGTGTGTGTGTGTGTGTGTGTGTGTGTGTGTGTGTGTGTGTGTGTGTGTGTGTGTGTGTGTGTGTGTGTGTGTGTGTGTGTGTGTGTGTGTGTGTGTGTGTGTGTG
>JH154856.1:113298-127569 GCA_000226015.1 Mnemiopsis leidyi | reverse complement strand
TTTAACTTATTACTCCTAAATAATTTACACCTTCTATTCTATTCAAAACTTCATCAGAGATTTCCCAAAAATGTCCTACACCACATATTCCCAAAGCTTTAGTTTTACACTTAAACACTTCTAAATTGAATTTAAAAACGTTTAAACTAGAAGAAATCTTAACCTCAATAGGTAACTTATTCCATATTAACATAACCCTATCATTTAACAAATTTCTCCTGATTCGATTGATCTTCGAATCTTTACTCTTTCCTGGCTTACAAATCACATTTAAACCAGATCGACTAAAATTCAGAACACCAGCTAACTGGGATAAGCCATGGCTGGCTTTATAAACTTCAATCAGGTCACCTCTCGAACGTCTCTCAGCGAGAGTTGTCAGCTGCAGAACCTGTCAGCTGCAGAACCCTAGCTGCTGTCTTCTTTTCTGCTGCAGCAAAGTAAGGGCTGTCTTTGTCCGTGATGCAAGTCCAACATTCCTCTGCCAGCTTAGAGGAGATTGTAAAACACTGCTGCCCCAGGTGTTTGAGTGGGCAGCGTCGACAATCTTAAGCTCTGCAGGATAGCGCTACTTGTAGAATGATGTCGTGATACACCTGAGCCCTGTATGGCTTTGTTGAGGGACTTTCCTCCCTTAATAGGACCTGGTCCATCAGCAGCAGGGGGAGTGTGTGTAGGCGGGATGGTGGGAGCAGGAAGTGTTGGACTTCACCAGCCTGGGAAGGAGCTGAGGAATGAGGTGGTTCTTTTTCTGTCCAAAGAGAGTGCTGTCTGTTCTGATGTTTCTGTACTTCTTGCATGGAGAGCAAGGCCAAATAAGTCCGTCCGGAAACTTGGAGGATGAGCAGGGAACCAGGGACATTGATGCCTTACAACCAGGGCAGGACATTGAGTTCTTCATAAGGTTCTTCTGGAAGAGGAAGTCTTGTGCGTTTTCTAGGGATGCTGTGGGTCCATTAATCTCGTCAAGTAGACAGTAGAATACCATGTTGGGAACGTTAAGGTCGCCAATAATATGCTTACAAGCTTTCCCTATTTATTTACCGCAACTTAAACGTAGCCGTTACTTTCATTCAGCAATTTGCATCTCCGATCTGTGACCTACTTTTTATCATGTCATGACTAGTCGTGACTGGTTCGAGTACTGGTTCACATACTGGTTCGAGAACTGGTTCGCGTACAAAGTTGGGCTTCTTGGATACTGCCTGAAATACAAAAGTAGCCATTATAAACGAGAGATTCTCATCCCTAGCTTCTTTTTGAAGTTCTGCCACTGGGGGTGTTGTTTGACCAGATGTGCACACATTTGTTTATGAACTGTTTTTTGAATAATGTTAGACACAAATGCCAGGTTACTGATAGGTCTGTAGTTAGCTGGTTCAAAAATTAACCTTGGTGTTTTACTGTCTTGTTACTTGTATATGTTAATTGATTATAACTTCAACATTTCCTTTAGTTAAGCAAGTTGTTACCAGCCCCTGTCTGTCTGCGAGACAAACTTTTATAAACCTTGCGATCCGGATTGGGTAAGTTACTTTGATATCAAGTACTATAAAGTTAAACCTACTATTATATCTAATACTATTATATTAATTAATTAATAATTAATTGCAGTTTTGAATTGATTTGAAATAAAATTTGCAGCACTCAATTATACAGTATAAAATTTGATAATTTAAATACATATTTGAGACCAACTATAGTGCTGCAGGATGCAGCCATACTCTTTTAATGGGGCACCCTACCTAAGGCCTAAGATATAAATATAAAGTAACCACAATCCACATTAACAGTAAAACTCATTAGACAACAATCAAATCATATATTAATGATATATTATTATATTTATTATGCATATAGCTCCATACACAGAAAAATCTAACAACTCGAACAAAATAAGCAAATAACCATAACATCTGTCATGTATAACCCCTATACCTAACAGTGCTTTACTTTAGTATGGATCTATGATAAGTATCATAATGAGGTAGCCTTTGTTCGTTTTAAACATGTTCGGCTATACACATTAACAACGACACAGGCAACAAGGACACAAAAACGGACAAAGAAAACTGACACAAATTCACAAAAAACAAAATTTTGCACTAGCTCAAATTTGAAACAGACATTCAACAGACAAGATGATCTAACATGGGACAAAAATCACAGGGATTGCATGGGGATTGTGTCACAGGGAATAAAAGACAGCTGTTAACTCTGCTTTTAATAAAAGACAGCTGTTAACTTTACTAAATATCACTAGGTTTTACATCTGATATATACATATTATTTTTTACAGAGAGCAAAGACTTGAGTTGGTCTTCTAAATCTTTGCACTTGCACTTGCACTCGACAGTGGAAATACTAGACCTAGAAATTTAACACTCACATTCGTCTCGGTATTTAGTTGTTACAAAGAACCCTTAAAGAAGCTTGTAAGAGACTTTTTAGATTACGTCAAGGTCCTCACTAACGTAGATCATAAGAAAGAATAAGAAAAACCTTAACACAGCCTTCACATTTTGTAAGCCTTCGTTTTTTTAACACGGTGTCAATAACAGGTAATAATCAGAAATGTATTTAGTTTAATACATACAAGCATAATCCTCCTACGTTGTCCTTGAGGAGTCTTAGTATTTGGCCGTTTGACAAAATTAGAGTGACATTATTCTATTTAAAATGATGTATCCTTTGAAGAAAGGTTGAGTCAAGTTGTGCCACGCCGAATCTACCTCCCCTTGGAGAGAAAGTTGGCACAATAAACTCCCCACTATGGCCAGATCTGACACATTTAGGAATATTTATGGGAATGTGGAACAATACGACGACCATTTTCAGATCACAATCTTGGACACTTATTCAGACGTTTTTTAAACCAGTGTAAATTGTGATTGTACCTGTAATCTATCGAACTTTTAGAGTTCATTTCCGACCAATTTGTTTTCATGCAGCTAGATGCAGAGGAATGCAACAGACTTGAGCTAGAGGAATCCAACAGACTTGATCCACAATGGTAGCTTCGTACCATAGTATAACGTGTGTGACTGCATCCACGAAATAAAAGTGCACTGGCCAAAACAACCTATATCTCGATCAAAAAGTGACATAAAGTCCTGAATACCGAAAAGCTTGTCAATACAACCCATATTCCGATAAGCACATGCAATTCCAGCTTGAGTACTATTTGGCAAAAGGGGTCTTTTATATTTTAGCAAGCAACCTTCTATTCCCTTCCAATCGTCATCCTGTCCGACAATTCTCTGCTGCCACTTTCGCGACAATGTTGAAGCCTGCACCTGATCAGAAGCAGATGGATCTAAGATTGAAGCAGTTCTTTGTTGGAGCAGGCTCGTCTACTTCGCTTCCTACCATGGCCATCGGCCCAGAGGGAGGGCCCCCAGTTTGACCCTTCCTTTATAGTTACTCTATTCCTATATTATTGTCATCTATATTTTGTCTATTTTTACCGTTTTATCCCGCTAGCTCGTTTAGAATAGTGTCCGGGCCTTTCTAGGTGACCCTGCTATGGCCCCACGGCTATGTAGGTTTTAGCGTATTTATATTATATATAGCTAAACTGTAATTTGTTCCATTTTAAGCTAAATCGTCCTCGTTTCTACTATTGAGCTACTATACCATTTAGCTAAACGTTTCATTTGGATTTTTATCATGTTTAATTCACAGATTCGTCTGTTAGATGCATCTATTTTGGGATTGTTACTTCTTTATATATATGTTTTACATCTTTAGAGTTTGACCAAGTGAAGGCATTTTGACTCCGTGTTACAGCGTCAGATTGCAAACATTTCGATTCCGTGCTGCAACGTCTGATCGCATTGTCAGAGTCAAGGCATTTTGAATTTCGATTCCGTGCTGCAACATCAGATGGTTGATGATCAAGCAGAGACCAATGCAAGATTGCCCAATGCATTTCTGCATTGCAAGACCAATGCTCTGTAAGATAAATATGGATATTTATCTTAACCAGTAGAAGAGATCAGATTTAGCAGATTTAGCTAAATAGTCTGCAAATCGTACCTTATGGCTAAAGGACCATTATGCTAGATTTACCTGAAAAGTCCGTTAGCTATGTATTGTGTATTTGTGACACCTGTACTGGGTACCCAGGCTTTTACAGTTTGCCTATAAAATCTTCTTCGGTTGACTCAGCCAAATAATCGGGAAACCGAGGGTAAAATGAGGAGGTTCTCCGTAAAAAGATCCAGAATCTTCCAGGAGCCAATTCAGTATAACTGTAAAAGCCTGGGTACAGGTGTAACAAATAGAAATACAATAATGCTGCCCCTATTCAAGGATAATCTGATTTAAATTCAAAAAATAATTTTGTCATGTCGCAAAGAACAACTGATTTGATGTGCCCTATAAAAGCTTGCTCAATGGAATATTCAGTGATATATGAGGAGTGCTTCAAACAGTATTTTATGCTTGTGCAATATTTAAAAAATCTGTGTCCAATGTTAAGTCCATTTTTACCGTTTTTCCGCAGTTCGCTTTGTCCAAAGTTTCTTCCAAATGTCTTGCCGTGTCTCAATGGAGAGGTGAACAGACACGGACAAAACGGACTTGGTGGTGACACCTCCAAAAATGAACAATTTTCTAATCCTTTAATCGCCTTAGTTTTTAAGCATTGCCTTCATGGTACCAAAATATCTAAGGCGGTATCATGATTTTATTAGTAAAACTATCGTATGGGAAAATGCAGTTAATCCCCGAAATACTTCCAATGATTTTCAATTTTTTGTAATGCCTATTTAAAAAAGCCAAGATCTAAAAAAATTATTTTCCAGTCTGGCTGTGGCTCCGTTGTGGCTACAGCCGTATTAAACACATATTCTACCGTAAACCAGGGCAATATTATGTCCATGATAGCAATCTCGCATCATTTAGTCAACATTACCTCCACCAGTTGGCATCCTGTCTTCATGTTTAATGAGAACGAAATTTGCAATAATGGCAAACGTATCGACGTCGCTGAATATTCAACCAAGTTAAAATGCTATGCCGAGGATATGCTGTCGGTACTGTCACTCTAAAGTGACAACCTCTTCATATAATGTCATTTTGAGTATTTAGCGTTTCTCGCGAGCAGGCCAAATGGAGTATTATTACATAGTTATAAGCGAAGATATTATAAAAGTTTGTAGAGCTTGAATTGTAATAAATCCTATTTTGGGTAGAGGGCAGTTGCAAGCTCAGCCTTATTTTTGAAATGAGATTCAGAAAAACTCTGCTTCTGCTGCATAATTATTTCGTTTTCGGATTGATAAAAATAAATATTCGTGCTCTTTGCATACGATGACCTAAAGTATATTTTTATCCATAAAAGCAGCTGAAAATAAGAATCAAGTGGAATAATGAAAGGTCTTTGGAGTTAAAATTGTAGTAACTCAATCAGCCATGATTTTAGAAAAGTTTTTTGTAAAAACTTGACTTTTGTAAAAACCATAACTTACTTTAACTTCTTAGATGGAGTGAAGAGTTGAGGTTTGCAAACTGAAAAGGAAGACAAAATCATGGAGAAAGATAATCGTGAGTAATTTTTACATAATTTCTTCTCTCGTCAAGAACACTTCTTTACAAGTATTCCTACGTGGATATATCTTATAGACATAATTTTGAAATTTGAGAGATATAATTTTACAGATGAACCTGGGTAAATGAATTGTATCCCTATCGGACTGGAACCCTATTTTGAGTTATCATAAGGGTAACTAGGGATTCAGTACTCAAATAGACTGTACTTTTGTCTTTATCCGTAAAGCGCAAACTTATCCTGAGTTAAATGTGAGAGCTGTTCAAAGTACGACTTTCGCATCCTCAGTTCCACGGTTCTACATACTTTGCGTGTTCCGAAAGCGAAACAACTCCGTGATTTGCTACTATCCCCCCTCGCTAAATATTTGTAAAAATCTTTGTCCATCCTTACATTTTCGCATGATATGTTGGACAAACGACTCTCTCATATTATCGTACGTGTGAACATTATCTTCCCTCCCTCTTAACTCTTTATGTGGATCATAATCTTGGGTTTAGTACTTTGGTTTAGTACCGGGACAGCGTACCTTACTAAAACTTACCTCAATTTTAGACACATTTGTGTAACCAAGGGAGAGTTACATAAAGGACTCGTGAAAACATATTATGCACCCTGTTTCTTTGTCCGTTTTAGACTGGTAACCACTTTCCTAGCCTCCTTTTAAAGAACCAGGCTCATATAGTGTCCTGGTCCCATAATCATGTAAATCAAATTGAGAGCTAGAATTGGACCGGGATTTGCATTACTGCTATGGTCCCCATTGTTCAGGTGCTCTAATGGCTCTGACTCAAGATTCCTGGGCGTGTAGCCCTATCTGCTGGTTAATGTGACACAGTACACTCTACACCCTGCTATACCCGCATCAACAGTTTGTCATGTGACATATACCCTTATTTACACTGATGTAAGGTTCTACTACAAAGATACTTGTCCATCAATTCAAGCTTTAAAAATGGAACTGTGTAATGAAGTTTGGGCCGCTTATAGTGGAGCATGCGGCGTGTGCCTTTGTACCACTACAATAAACAATTGAGTTCTGTTTATGTTCATTTCCGTAGGGTATACCACAACCTCATACAAAGTTAATCTCTATAGGGCTAGACTTTGATGCTTGTAACTTCAGCCTACGATATTTTGCTTAAAACCTATAATCAAACTAGGAAATGCCATACTTGGAGCATTGCCAGCAAACTATGGCTAAGCTTGGCATGAGTTTACGTACGTGTAGCTAGCCTCTGTAGTGAACTGCAGAAAAGGGACAGTCCAATGTACGAGGTTGACCTGCCATTGATGTATGTATCAATGGTGATGTGTGTATTATAAGGTGTAGGCCTTTGAATTTTATGAATAAATTCAACGCATAAACAAGCAGAGCAAGACTTAGCTTCTCATATGTAACGCGCGAAATCAGTTATGATATGCTGGCGCAAGCAAGTTCATTGCAATTTCCGATTATATTTTGCGCGCAATGCGCGCTTTTTGTTTTTCATTCGATCTGTCGTCAAATATCAAACATGAAAAAGTAACGTGGATAGCCGCATTGTTCTTAGAGCTGTAAAAATGACTTCCATGTATTAACTCATATTGGTGAAAAAATTAAAGATAAACAGCTTCTAAGGTAGCGATACTGATAGCTGAACGGCCGTAACAACCTTAAGTCTTTCTCACTCATTCCTTTAAACCTTTTTAGCCATCGCTCAAGCAAATAGTCTTTCTGCTACCCTCCGGAGGGCGATCGTTGTTTCTATTTCCACGGTAACTGATATCGCAATCTTTCAGAACAAAACTCGTGTGTCTCATCGGCACGAATGGAAGGTAGGCCTTCCTCTGCAGTCTGAAATCTTTTACTAACGACTGTTCGCTTAGATATTCACTCTCCCATAATTGCTGATTTTATTGTTTCTATGACTGTTTCTACTGTTTTTCTAACTGTTTTTACTGTTCCTCTAACTTTTTCTCTATTCAGGAGGGTTCGGATCGGTCGAGAGTACCACATCTTCACCCTGTAAGTGTCTTTGACCCCAGTATTTAGTTCTGCCTATATTATATAGCTGAATTGTATCTTAATAGACTCATAAGATTGATATCAAAAGAATGTTGTCATATCCAGATAATAGAATTGTTGAACTGCTGATTTTAATGTGGTGTTAATTTCAGCTGACTCTGAAGCTACCTGTGGGGGTGAGTGTTAGCCACCTTCTTTAATACAATTGTTTCTCACCTGGTGCCATTTTAATGTTTCCAATACGACTTATACCTTTTCTCAACTTTGTTCAACACGATGGTCATGTCGTCGCTTAAGTGTACTTCAAAGTTAAAACTACACAATTGAGGACGGCAATGTTTATGTGAAGTTGTGTACTGTTTGTCACATTTTTACATCTCATTTATGTACCGTGATGAGAAAGTGTACACAGTGGAAAGTCGTGCTACACAGTATTGGTAATTAGATAGCACAATGCTTTACATAAATCTGCACGAGAAAAGTCTTACTTGTGCAGCATGCACTCTGGCCTGCCATCTATTTATTTCAGTGTATTATGAACTGCCACCTATTTATTTCAATGCATCATGATATTTTCAAAGAACTGAAGTTAATATGTATTGATATTTCCGAGCAAATCCTCCAAGGTTATATGTTTTCATAACTTTAAGCAACTCTAAGTAAGTTATGGATTACAAAGATCACCATTTCAAAAGCTTATTATATTCTGTGAGCGCACATGACGCACCCATCGTATGTGTTAATGTTCTGAATTATCTATCTCTGCTGTTTTTTACAATTTTCTGGCGAAATGGCCAAGTAAGTGATAGTCTGTAGTGTTAGTTGGCAATGGGTTGTAGCATGATCTTTCGTCAGCCTCTACTATTTCAACTATTTCATACTATCATCGCAAAACGTAAAAATCGGGATGATATCTCCTAATATAGTCATTTACCGAATAATGCCTTCTTAATGCCTGCACCCTGATGGCTACTTTTATTCTCGCTGACTTAATGCAGCCTCCACACTACGGTTTTATTGCTATTCCAATTTCAGGCCTCGCAAAAATGCTATTTTAAGATTAGAGGCAAAAATCCGCGATTATTACACATTTCGCTACTCGATCAAAACGATGCTTTAACTTGTAAATAGTGATCAAACACAGTAAAACTGGTTAAGATGCTCCCCCAGTATTTATCCACTTCATTAAGCTAACAGGCAGGTAGCTATTTCGAGATATTTTACGATCGATATCACATGAAGGCGAAAATCTAAATATCGTTGCTTCCAACATTTATTTTGCTCCTTTGTTTATCCCCTGAATTTAATGACCTCAAGTTGCTTCATTTATATTCCACGACTTTTTGAATGGACATACGGTAGCTCCGGTGCGCTTCCATCATGGAGCCCTTTGTTCCCGCCTGATTGTCATGCTGAGATGTGTCCGAGTAATTGATAGCGAGCACTGCCAACAATTATAAAAAAGTGGAGTAACTGAGGGAACACAGAATATTGGTGTGAACATATGGTGGGGGATTTCACCTTGGAACCATTTCCACTGCAGGCTTGCAGAACTTCTGCAGCTTTATAGGAAGTTCTTTATTTTATGTCCGGTCGGCGAAAAAAAATCCACGAACCACTTATTTTACTCTTCGGTAGCTCAAGTTTCGTATAATGGCGCACGGTGTGGCTAACAAATTTCATTATTCCTGACGCTTCCCGTGATTTTGCTACTCACATTCAGATTTTTAACGTTAACAATCTGTTCCGTTGTGCTGTTTTTGTTGTTCGTGCAACCGCTGAGACGCTGAGTAGATACCCTGCTATTTTATTGGTAAATAAAGCAGTTAGATCAGACACCCTGCATGGGAGGATTAGACTTGGGTGTTGTACGGTATTCACCTCCGGCTAGTCACGTGATGATGACGTCACTACTGGGTTTGTGAACCCTTCTCTAATACTCAACGTATCAAAGATATACCGCCCTCTGCATATCTCCATTGAAACTATTGTAATGTTAATAAATTGTCCTACCTGCGGATGTAGACCCGTCCAGGTTAATGGTCTGGCACTTGTCAGAGTTGGACGTGTGTACGCTGCCCATTATTTTCTGTTCAATAACATTCTTCCCTGACAAAAGACGAAGTATTCACAGCCGGGTCAGGGCGCCAGTCTGACTTTCTTTCAGTACTGGGATGTGTAGATGAATAAGGACACCCACCTCTCAAGGAGATCCATTGTCAGGGATCCTACTTGTGTGTCATTATACTTCACCCTCGCTCTCTCTCTTGCAGCATTGCCACTCAGTTTGCCAGTCACCAGCCTCTTCCTTGAATAGGGAGGCATCTTCTTGCATTAATGTATGGATGAAGCGACTAAGATGGCTAATGTATGAAGCTGACATGATGACTAATCCACGTTAATCACCATCCAAGCTAATGAGCCTATTCGGGGGTATTACGTAGGAACTGCACTCTGAACTCGTTTCCATGATTCATGATCTGTTCCGATCACGTGTCAGACAGCTTGCAATTCACACTCCCTTCCCGTATCTCTCTTACTTCCCCTCTTTTGCGGGCAAGCTCACACACACAAGCTCTGCACAGCTGCCTTCATCAGCTTCAGATAATAGTGTCTGGCAATGCTTGACTCGATAAATCATCAGGATCAGGTTATCTAATCATCATATGACCTTATTATTATAGCTCTGAATATATCTACTGAGGAGATTCTTGTAAGTTAAACCACTAAGTGTTATCAGAGGCCGTAGCACGCCTACCGATAATGGTTTAAGGTTGATACCGCAATATTCGTATTTTGTCTAAGTTCATGCCCAGGTTGCCTCAATAGATATGGCGGAGCTAGCAAATAAGGACACCTTTAGCTTTGATTATCATATTGTCTGGCCATCATCGCTATTCAGTTCATATAATGTCGCTTATATGCACCGAGCCTGAGATATAGTTAACTGAATAACCAATAAGCCATCACTGGTACCCCATTTTCTCGACCACTTAAAATTCACGGTGCAGCGAAATTGAAAAGCTTTTGCGTGACTCAAACAGCAATCATCCCCAATATCGAGCCGTTTAAATGGTTTGCACTGTGTCGCACTTGTTCCATACTGTATCTTGGTGGGGGGATCTACTTCCACTACTATATAATTATGTCGTGACTGTTCACTGCTCTCACCGGAAGTAAGCCCGGATGTTCTTGGCAACAGTAACCCTTCTCAGCGTGCAATATTGCGACAACCACATATCACTCGTCTTCTGTGTTTTTGATGGAGCTTTAAAGTAATTACTTCAAAATTGTCAATGTTTACCATTTTTGTTCATCAGAACTCATACCAAATACATTTTATTTTTGGCGGGGGTAACTCTTACGTCATAACTTAACGGTTAGCACCCGTTGGGATGTGATATAGCTGTTTTTACTGCCAGAATTCCACAAAATTTCCAGATACGGATGTGATCTCATCCGCAATTATACAAATGACTAGGGGCCCGTGTCCGGTTTCTAATGGTTAATTTTGATGTAATAGACTGTTTCAGTTTTGGGATCTGAGAAACCTCTCTAAAATTTGCCCCTATTAAGTGGTTCATCGGTCACCCTCATGAGACCACGTACGAATACCTATTAATGGGTGGTTTCAGCTGCCTTGAAGTGAGGGAGAGTGTGGAGAGAGGATCAAGAGTTTCTCTGGGTCACGTCCAGGACCGAGCTAGCTCATGACGTAGAGGCTACTGGTGCAGACTCAGTTCCAGCGGTGTTCGGTGTCAAAGCTCCACGATATATGCCACCTTGTCGGTACGGCTGTCACGTGGTATCACATGACGCCCATGCTCCTCTCTCATTGGCCTGCCCTAATCTCTGCGGCTTCTTATTGGTGAAGGGAAAAAGAGCGTATCGCAGGAAGGCGTGATAAAGTAATAATATGTTCTACACCTGTTGTCATGGTGACCATCCGGCAATGGTTCACGTGTGACAAACTTGCATATAATTTCTTTGCCTTTGTTTTTATGTTCTTCATTTATTGTCTTAGTTTCCTTCGTTACAATAGTCTCACACGTTTAATAATTTTACCCGTAATACTGCCGAACTTATTCCGGGGCATGATTCAACCACTATACTATTCTCTTTGATATGGAACATAATTCTATCGACCATCTGTCTCCACCCTTTGTACTATGATCATCACAAAGATTCTCCCGAATTTAATTCGTAGCCTGTTTGAAGCTTTTTCATGATCCTGAGAGATGCTTTCAGCCAACATCTGGCCAACAACTCTTCTATTTGATTTATAAATTGGCTAAACTGATGAGCATTTGATTTGCCCATTGTACTGACTTTAATAAAATTATCCATATAAAGTCACGTTCTTATTTCTGGAGGGGGGCGAAGGAGGGGAAATTCCCGGCAAATTCTCAGTACACATTTTCGGCAATCTAGGATGGTTAAGCAGCAAAATACGTCAGTACCATGGATAATAAGTAACCGCGGCACCCCATCTTTAGGTGGTGCAATTTACTGCGTTGTAGAGGGATAAAACAAGAAATTTGCAGCTGCCCCATCCCCCCACCGGTGAAGTGACTGGGCTTCTTAATAGATCTTAAATAAATAGATTAAATAAATTAAGTATTAAATAAAGGCTGCCAGAAAGTCAAACTCGACTGTTTTAAACTTAAGAACTTGTAATTGAAGTATAATGGGTCACATATAATAAGAGAAAATAAATTAAAGTTGAATTTATTCGATATGATCAAAGTACGCGCATTACGGTTTTTCGTTCGAGCGTTGATAATGGTTGGTTTATGTTATTAAACTTAAGCTTCAGTCGTTCTCTAATGCGTATATTTGCTTATTCTTCACAAGAAATTTTTGTAAGATTCTGTAAGTATTGAAGCTCACTGTGCCTATTCAAAATAGAGTCCCATAACTTCTGTTTTATCGAGGTTGCCATTGTCAACTGCCGAGTACTTCTGAACAAAAGGATATCGCAAAATATTGCATGCTAAATCCCTCTGATTGATGACATGTAATATTATGATGATAGCAATGAATAAAATTGCGTCGTATAAATAGCTTTATTTTATGCTAGATCAGCAAACTTTACAAGCTCGGCCCGCTCAATCAGATTTCTGCCATTGATTGCTTACTGCACTAATCCGTAGTCAATGACTAAACACGGTTATTTGACATAAATGACAAGATGGCGACTGGACTTGGGACCAGTTCACAGTACATTACATTAATGCCCTCTGAATACCATCCGCTCAAATTATTTGTATAATAGTAGTTGTTGAAAGTGTTAAAACTTTGATTGCTTACTGCACTAACATTGATTGCTTACTGCACTAACTGTAATGTCTGATATTCTTATGTAGTAGTCATTTGACTACATGGGGCTATTGGTATGAAAGAGAAAATCTGCAACACCAGATAAATAAATGATGGGGTGGGATAAGTATCACCTCCATCGCTTTAGACACTGCCCTTTCTGCTACAGCTTATATTTATAGAATATCGTGCAAAAGATTATATTTTCGTGTAAAAGACTCTATTTTCGCACATATTTGATCAGATAGTATCTTGAGAAGAATGCGATCTGGCTTGACGTTGCTCTGTTCTAATTGTTGTGGGACTTTGAAGTTAAATATTTATGTGCTATTAATAGATCTTCTCTGGCTGAAATTCTTAAAGCTTTCCAAGACAAGATTACAAGAAATAAATCTTGTCGAAGAAATGAACCTGAAGTCAAGATTTAATGAATTATATCTCGCCTAAGAAATTAACGATGAAACTTTATATGATTTCCAAACCGTCGATCTCTCATGAAGTAGAAAATCAGTCGCATGGCTCCTATTTGTCTGCCAAAGTAATATCTTGTCGAAAGTCTCCCTCATAAGTATGCCAGTATAACCAACTATGATTTGAACAGTTAACCGACCGGTTATTGATTTCGATCTTCAGACATCTTCATTTAATTACTGTTCAGTTTCGCAACGATTCTTCGATTGGTAATATAGATATAATCAATGCAATATGTTTCTATCATATCGCCCTTTTGCCCTAAAATTCTGCTCCGGCCACTTAATTGATGTAGTCGATATCTTGATTGAGCTTGGCGCAATTATTGTAGGAGGCATTTACGACACTCGACTTACACTGTTTTGAGTATCAGAAGTAATAGCTGTCTCCTTGCTTAAACGTAGGTTAAGCGTTTTCCACTTTTACGCGTAATCAAACTTAGTCACGTAGTCAGAACAAATCAGTGTCAATTTTGTTTTGAATTTATAGAAACCTGGAACAAAGTTTGATCCAGTCGTCATGCCTACAAGTCCGAATATTAACGGGCTTTTTCTCCCTGATTTGTTATCGGAATACAACCCCTGGGTCCTGGCCAGACCCAGTATAAAATTTGGCCTCAATGCTTACTGTATGGCGCGCAATACATAACCGTGTAAATATATATCTTGAAGATAGCACAAAACTAGTTTATTGCGATATAACCCGATATTTCAGCTCCTCCGTGAATCGTGACTGGCTGTTTCAGATTTCATTAATATTAGATAAACTGCGTCACGTGACTGGCGTTAGTAGCACATATTACCGGTTTTGCGCCGAGATTATTCCTGATGTCGACACCTCAAAATCAGTTGTACAATTCTACTGTAACAGCGGGGAGTAACACCGGCGTCGGAAACTGAGTTCTCTCTCTCTCTCTCTC
>JH154856.1:60271-86584 GCA_000226015.1 Mnemiopsis leidyi | reverse complement strand
TTGTCTGACTTTGTCCGACTCTTATTTGACGAGATGACATTAATGATATCCGTCTAACGTTCAGGAGAGCAGCAAACTGCGAGCAGCGCGCGGTCGGGTCAACGGGCGATGCGCGTCTAGAATTTCTTCGCCAGGCCAGAAATGCGTGACAGTGCGGCGCGTGACGGCGTGATGGCCGCGACAGTAGGTTATCAACCTATAAGGGTCGGGTAACACCTCGGCAAACTCTTATTCGAAGCGAGATAAAATGATGGGAGAGTGCGCGCTGCTGTGAAAGTTAGGCCCAAAGATAAAGATTTTCAACGTTAAGACCCCGTCTCTCTATGTTATCAATCATTTTCCTTTGGAAACCCTTAATTGCTCTTATCAACGCTTTTTTGCGCGAGTCGGGCGCTCCACCATTGCTTTGACGAGATGATATCCGTTTAACTTGACGAGATTATATCCGTCTAACGTTCTAACGAAACGAACGATCTCGTTCAGCTTTAGCTGCGTGAGTCGGGTATCACCGCGACAACGTTTAACGTTCTAACGAAGGAGAGCAGCAACTGCGCGTGCGAGCCGCGCGGGTTAGGTCAGGTAACACCACGACAACCACTGCTAGACGTCGCGTTGCCTTGTTAGGCAACGCGCACGCGTTGCCTTGTTAGGCAACGCCCACCCTCCTGATCCTGTCATTTTATTCTGAATGCGGGTCGGACAAAGTCAGACAAACGTTGCCTAGCTTACTGCTTAGCCCTGCTCCGGTGCACCACCAGAGATGGCTGGTAAAACTTCGTAGCGGCCGCGCTCAACGGGCGATGCGCGTCGCCAGGCCAGAAATGCGTGAAAGCGCGTAATGGCCGCGACAGTAGGTTATCAACCTACAACGGCCGCGCGCGCGCGAAGCGCTGCATGATGCGATTCACCTAACCAGGTGCTTACGCACGCTTTGCCTTGCGTTAGGGCAATGCTGCGATAAGAGGTGGCTGGAATTATTCTAGCTGCGTAGCAGCTGCGTACGTACTAAGCACCTGGTTAGGTGAAATTGCAGCTTGCTGGTGTTAGTATAATAGTAGGTCCGGATTAAATTTAGTTTGTAAACCTGGAGAAAGCAAGATTTCTAAGCTAAACCGCTTTAAACAGACCTTTATTATTGAATTTGAAAGAGTTTTGGAATAGATTACCTATTGAGGTGACGACAGCACCAACTTTGAACACTTTTAAAAGTAACCTTGAAGCATTTAAGATTAAAACTAGAAAATTGGGCACTTGTGGTATTGTAAACTTTTGGGATATTTCAGATTAAGTTTTAAATAGGATTGAACATTGAAAGTGGAAAGTATTGAGAAAACAAGCTTAAGCATATTATTAAGAATTTGTCTAGCTCAAAGCTGAACTTTTCGTTAAAACGGTTGACGGATATAATCTCGTCAAAAGAAGATTGCTTAGGCAAGTGCTCTTAGCGCTCTCCTTTGTACAGGAGCCCGCACCCTCCCGACATTTCATTCTCCTTACATTATGATTCTCTTCGAATGAGGGTCGGACAAATTCAGACAATGCACCCCTCTAGGATTGGCGGATCTGGTCTCTAGATATGTTGTAACAATTGTGTGCGAGCAAACGCTTTAAAACTTTTTTTGTCACAAATTGGGGTAAGGAAGTGAGGGTTACTTCAACGACATTAACCCTAAACAAGCCAAGGCTCAAAATCATGGTAGTTTGTCTTTCAAAACCGCACCTCATTACTTTGGTAAATATTGAGGGTAATCTACAGCCTGGTCAAACGAACACCACAATTTAAAAACCCCAAGGTCAAATGTTAAATACCCTTGATTTTGAAACATTTTGGTCACATTTGATTCTACAGCCCCTCGGTCTCAGAGGCGTGCCGTGGGTGTAGTTGTGGAGGCAACTTGGGCGTTCAGGCGATGAACTCACGGGGTTTGAGGGCGATTTCTAACACCGGAACCCTCTCAAAGTGGCTTCGTAGAATTCACAAAATTAGATTTCTCAAAATTGTAAAAAACCTTCCATTTTCAGTGTTTGAATAAATAACTTTTTTTGACCGTCCATTGAAGATATGGATTTACTTTATTGTGCATGTGGATATATTAATATTTAGACGAAAATTGTTAGATATTGTACACAAACTTAAACATGCGCTGAAGAAACCAGCATCTCATCTCGTTAAGTAGTTTCACCTTATAAAACAAATGAGCAGCAAAGAAAACAGGATGGTATAATGTAAACTGCATGTAAACAGGGCGGCGTAATATGATGAGACTTCTAAGAAAATGGTGTTACCTTATCTGACAAAATCTGAGCTAAAAAACAGAGCAGTGTCCAGTAGTAAAATTTGGATTAAGTTTAGAATTCGACACTAAACGCTTAAAAACCTTGAAGCTCTATGTGCAGTCATAAAAACACATGCATCAACAGGCAAAAGAATAAAACTCCGGTAATCTCGAACATTCCGCAGCTGAAAATCGACACAAAACTCAAGGCGCTCTCCAATGCCTTGGCCTAATTAAAATACATGTAACAATCAGATTTCACAGCATGCCGGGGTCCTAGGCGTTTTATGTGTAATTGTAAAGGGACAAAGGTGTGCACGCACGTCTGGTTATTTGCAAGGCACTATCAAGCAAACATTTAAACCCTTGGTTAGGAAATAAATAAATATATAAATAAAAACCAATTTTTACACAGCAATACACAATGGAGTTATATATAATTTAATGAGGCTTTTAAGCTGTGAAGGATGTGGCAAATCAGATTTTGCAAATCAGATTTTACTTAACATTTTTTCCTATTTTTTAGGGTGTGGGCCAACACCCTAACACCCTGACAGCAGGCCTCTGCTAGGTCCCAAATGGAAGCATGTACTTTCTTATAGAATTTTAGATAGGCCCAAAAGTAGCGAAATTTAAAAGAGACCATTTAAGCTGCTGTCAATGAGTTTTGTTTGAAAGTAATAATTGAGTTATGGAATTTTATTGCAAGTTTTGAAATCGGTTAGTCAAGTTGAAAATTCTTACAGTGTGATGGCTAGATGTGTTATTGGACTTCCTGATTTGATCGCTTTTATATGCCTGTTTTCTACATCTATCTATACAGTCATTGTTCCTGCTCTACAATACATCTCTCTTGGGATAGAGAAGTATGGGATTGAAAACGTGAGCCTCATTATTGCCTGTTACAAAGAAGATGATACCAATGTTACCTGCAAGCAAATGGGGGATATGATTTCTGAAGAGCTGTCATCCTTAACTGTGTATGTAAACACTGTCAAGGGTGTTTTTGCACCAATTTTTGTAATTTTGCTTGGTGGCTACTCAGATGCTGTGGGTAAAAAGTTTGCTATCAATTCAGTTCTTTTCATCAATGTGCTGTGGTGCATTTCATTATGCATAAACACAATTTTCCCAACCAAATACCCATCCTTTATTTATGTCATTGTGAATGGGCTGCTTCTTGGAATAAATGGTGGTTCCACATTTACTGTGAATACTTTTCTGACAGGATATCTGTCTATCACAACACCTCCTTCTAAGCAGGCAGGTAGATTTGGTCTTCTGTTGGGATGTGGCCTAATTGGCTATGTTACAGGCCCAATAATATGTGGTTTTATCATGAGTGTCACAACCAAATACTGGATAATAGGAATGGTATCCACATCACTGATGACAAGTGCATGGATGCTGGGAATTTTCTGCCTCAAGCCACTGGAGATTGAAACTGCCACATCTGATGCTCAACAAAGAGGATTTTGTGAAAAGTTTTCCGTTGCCTTAAAGTTCCAGTACCAGAATACCATTGATCTCTTTAAATATCAATCCTTTCTTGGAAAATATCTTGGTGCCAATGTTATGTTTATGTTAAGCTCGGTCGGCCTGATATCACCTATTGTTGTCTTGTCAACTGTATACTTACTTGCTCCGCCATTCAAGTGGTCAACAGGACCCAGGAGTTACTTCATGGCAGGTAAATTGATTGCCAAAATTTGTATATTTTTGTGGGAATTTGCTTACTTTTAAATTGATGATAAGCTCCAGCTCTTCCATGAGTTATTAAACAGTGTGATGTATTAAAGGGAAGTGAGGTGTTAATCCTGCCAAATCTTCTGATCTTAAATTTCTAAGTAACTTCAATATAATCTACAAGCAGTTCAAGATTCGAAATCACATTTCAATCCACTTTTAATACTTTAACCTTAACACCTCACTTCCGTCTTCCCTTTAATACATCTAACACTGCTCACGTGAAATAATCGAAACGCCTAACAACATGTTCTTTTACTCAAAAGAAGACAGTGAGCAGATAAATGTATAAATGTGATAACATAGCATATCCACATAAATTTTAAGTGTTACTTTGTTGATGATTTACCTATGACAATATAACTAAATTCAAAGTCCCCCTTTAATAAGGGCCGACACATTATTAAAGTGGTCCTTGCACACAGGTTTGGGATTAGGGCTGGCTCTGCAGAGTATCATAACTGTCAGGATCTTGAAGATGTTCCACCTCTCAAGACCGGCAATTGTAAGATTGGGAGTATTTATGGGATTTGTGGGGACGTTCTTCTTGGCATTTGCCACAACGGACACTATCTTGATCTTAGGTATGTGCTATCTAAATTATGAATGAATCATATATCTTAAATTGTATCAAAGTAATGATCGGTTAAAATCACATTTGCTATACACAATAGACTTCACAAGAAACCTTATCAGGAGTGATATTGAGCTCATTCATTATTGTCGCCACCCCCACAATACAATCAATTATCCTTTCTCTTGTCGAGCCGGAACGAGTTGGAACAGCTGTGGGTTTAATGGCGGCCATGCAAGGATTCGCCGAAAGTGGCCTTGTTAACATCATCTTACTGGTTTACAACAAAACAAAGCATATTTTGAGCGGCTTCTGTTTCTTCACCCTCTCCTTTTTACTGGGAATAGACCTTGTAATTGCAATGTAAGTATTTTTGTTAGTTGTGAACTATAATTTTAAAGTTTGTCTGAAGTTTCTTATATATAGGCCAGAGAAATTTGCTTGTATTAGACATTAGTCAATTAATTTTAAAGTATTATTTTTAGATTGAGCACTAACTTAGTATGTCCCTGAGCTAGTCACTTATTGAATATGGTATGAGCACTGTTATAGTACGAAGAACTATTAAAGTATGAGTGATGAAACTATCCTTATTTCAATTACAGGTTCTATCAGCATCCCCAAACTACACGAGAAGACAGAAACCCCCTGACAACTGACGATGTAACACCAGGGTCCCCAGTTGTACCCAGCTCGGATGTTTTGAAGGGAGGAGTCCCTAAATCTTCCACCCAGGTATGTTGGAACGAATACTAAATACATTGCAGGTTCATATACCTTATAAATGTGTAGATTGTACATGCAAATTGCAGAGTGAGCACACTTTTTATGCGTCCTATCTGTTTAGAAAAGTTATCAATATCCAATTTAAAGATTGAGTTACAGTAGACTTGCAGTGTTAATTTCAGGGTAGAGGAAGTTGGGTGGCCAGCCCTGATGAAAACATTTCCGAAGATGTTAAAGCATGATTTTTATTCCCGACAGGGTCTCAATGTTGTTTTAAAACTTTTCAAGCAATTATTTTCCTTTAATTTTTTTATTTAAACTATTCAACATGTTTATTTTTGATATTATTGTAAGTGATATGCACAGATTCGACTTTTTTCACTCATTTTATGAATCATGATGAAGTTTTTATAGTTTCTGCTATGATTTATTTTAATCAAATGTTTCTATTTTGTTTATCAGATAAAATAATAAATAATCGTGTACTTTTAAAGCAGCCGGATAATATACATTTTGCGTTTTATATTTAAACCGTGTCAGTTTTGATTTATGTTTTGTAATAACAATCAGATAAAGTTATTTTTTAATTTTTTGTCGTGGTATATTGATTGCTGATAATTGAGATTGGTTCTTTAACTTTAATTGCAGAAATAAATTCCATAAGTAAATGATGAACCTGAGTTTCAACGAATATGATGACAATTTTGTGTAAGAATGTTCAAAGATTGCAAGTATATATAATTTTGGTACTCAAATTACAGTGCAGCCCACATTTTTTAGGGCCGTGTTAGCTCCTAAAAAGTAAGGTTAAAAATAATTGCACAAATTTTACAATTATAATGATCATTGTATGTACAACAATCTGTGTCCTGTAAATCACTATTTAATCAAATGTTTAAAATACATGGATTTGTTTATTAGTTGTATGCAGTTATTTTCGTCTTCCTACTGTACTTGTTTTTTTGATTTCATGAAGTTAAATCGATAAACGGTTAGTCAAATTTTAGTCAAGATTCTGAAGATTCTAAAACTGTACATCTGGCCGACTAAACACAGATTGTTGTCAATGTTGATACAAATACATATACACTGGAATCTCCGTTGCAAAAACTACTGTATAGAACTATTGCAAGTTAATAGTTGTAAAGGAAGATCTATTTGGTTGGGGTTTCAAGGTAGATAGCTCCTAACTCCTTATGTGCACTATACTTTACTATACTTATTCCTTCGGGCTCAAATGGCATGTTACGGAAAATGTATATGTGTCAAACAATTTGAACAATAAAGTTGTGATACTACTTTTGTTTTGTAGTTTTAATTCCCGGACATCATTTTATCTTTGCACTGACACTAACAATAATATCCGTTCAGTTGGCCAGATGACACGTTATGAATGATAGAGAAAGCTCTGCGATAGTAAACTGTCGAGTCAAAGAGCAGACCAGGAACGAATCACTCGATGGCATAACACTTGACTCGTACGTGCAAAGTCTTAACTGCTGGACAAAACTCCCTGAGTCCAGTGAACTTAATGTCGGACTCTCTCGGACTCATCACACTGCTGTCGCATGGAAGGACTCCATTTTCATATTTGGCGGGTGTTTCTCCAACGACAGCACCAGTGAACTAGCAGGGAATGGTAACGGACTAAACGACATGATAAGTTTCAACATCACCGAGAGGGTGTGGAAGCTGGTGTCCCCTCAAACCAGACCACCCGCTCCGCGCTACAACCACACTGCTGTTGTGTACGAGAACTCCATGATGATATTTGGAGGGTTCAGCAACAAGATCAACAAGAACGACGTCCATCAGTTCCGCTTCGACCGTCAAGTCTGGACTCCCTGGGTACACATTTCTGGGGAGCAACCAAACCCCCGGTCTGCGAACTGTGCCTTTGTCTACGACGCTCACATGTGGATATTTGGGGGGTATGACGGGCGGAACAAGCTTAACGACATGTGGATGTTAGCCCTGGATGACGACAGCCCGACTTGGAAGAAAGTAGAGCAACATGGTCAGATCCACCCTCCGGTCTTGCACGCCGTCTGCGCGGTCATAGACGACAAACTCTACACTTTTTCTGGTCTGTGTGGTGTGTCTACTTCTAATGATATTCTCGCTTTCAATCTGACAACTAAAACCTGGTCTATAGTTCTGCCTGACCTGATTAACAACTGCTGTGCAGCCCCCGATAGGAGACGAGGTCACACCATGGTTTCTCACGGCAAGTGTTTGTACATATTCGGCGGTCAGAACACCAACTCAAGATCGCCTAACGATCTGTTTTGTTTTGACACGGAAGCCTCCGCTTGGCACATAGTAAAATCGAGGAACAAGCCGAGCAAGCAAGTGCCAAGTAACAGGTCTTATCATGCCGCCACCATTATCGATAACATTATGTTCATATCTGGTGGAGTGATCACCGGCAATAAGGATAAAAGTGACCGGGGCTCCGACAATTTCTATTGTTTTATCTTCGCGTCCTTTCCGAAGTCCACCTTAAGAGAGGACCTCTCCGGGCTCCTTGACAGCAGGATGCTCTGTGATCTGGAGTTTGTAGTGGGTGAGGGTCCCAGGAAGGAGTCTCTGTACGCCCACATCTCCATTGTCGCTGCTCGTTCTCCCATACTGAGGATGAAAATAATGGATCAGCTCAACGAATTGTGTGACTCCAAAAACCATCAAAATCGAGATCACATCTTGTCGGTACTTGATCTGGACAACAGTGAAAGGGTGGTCCTGCCCTTTCCGAAAGTCATGCCTGCAGCTTTCAGAATCGTCCTGACGTTCATTTACACAGACCGAATTCCTCACTCAGTCAGAGAGGACGACAACAGTATAGTCACTCTGACGGACGTGTACGGGATAGCTAACTACTTCCAGCTTTCTCGGCTAGAGAAAATCTGTATCACTTACATTCAAAGTTACATCAGTATCGAGAATGCTCTATCAGCACTGAAAGTTGCCAAAGATAGGAATCTTACTGAACTGGTGGGGGTGCTGGAAAGCTTCATCATCAGAGACCAGAACTTCAAGGCGATCATTTCCAGGGAGGAGTTCGAACTTCTAGAAAAATCCAGCATAATAGAGCTGATCCGGCTGAAAACTAGCACCGTTACAGCAATCAGATCTCCTCACATTTTAAGCGACACTGGACAGCAGTCATTAGAAGAAGACCTGCAAGCCCTCCTTAAAGATAAGAAGTTAAGTGACATAACCTTGACGCTGACTAAGGACGGGATCGCTAGAAGAGCTCACCGAGCTATACTTATTGCTAGATGTAAATACTTTAGAGGTATGTATCGGTCCTTGCCGCCCCCACAGGACACCGTGGGTATAAAGATAGGAGAACTCGAACCAACTCCTGATGCCTTCAACTCCCTCATGAACTACATCTATTTTAACGACACCGAAATTCCTCCGGAGGATTCATTGTACCTTTTCACGGCTGACAAGTTTTACGGGTTTTCAAATAATCAGCTGCAAGCTTACTGCAAGAAAAGCCTTGAAACAAACATCAAAACCTCCAATGTTATTGAGATATTGAAAGCAGCGGATCAGGTGCACAGTGAGGACATGAAGTGCCATGCTCTGAAGATGATAGCTGAACACTTTACCCTAGTCCAGCCCTTACCGGCCTTTAGAACTCTAGAGAAGTCCTTGTTACTGGAGGTAACTGATTATGTAGCTACTCACATGAAGGGTACTCGTGTCACACCACACAGCACTCCTAAACACGGTAGTAAGGTCTAACACGTGTCACGTGATCATTTTAATATCTCCTTATTTGGAGCGTGTAATGTGCTTGTTTTACTGTAGTAGACTTACGTGTGTTTTTATTCTAAGTGTCGTTTCCGGCTTTGTTTCCTGTTTTATTTTCGAAATCAGCTCATAGGTACCTGGCCTGTGTTACTGATTTTGATTTTGTTAAAGATATTGAGATGACGAAATGAGAGTATGACGACAAATGTACATAGAAATTTTGATGATGTTAAAATAACGTTTTTATCTTTGAAATACAACCCTCATGAATATTTGAAAGTTTTCAAGAAATGTACACAGCAAATTGATCTGCCTACTCCTAATTTTGTATTTGAACTAATTCCTGGCTACTAGCTTTTATAGGCTAGATGTAAGTCGTTGCTGTGAAACGAAATTAACCTTATATACAAATTCAATTAACAATTTTTGATTTTCTTATGTAAAAAGATTTTTGAAGTTTCTTTTAGATTATTACGTGATGCTATTATTGTTTATAATTATTCCGAAAAAAAAGCTGAATTAAGAATGATTTTGCCATAACTTGTTCAAGGATCTTACTTGTTGCATCGTGAATTAACATAAGAAATGTCAACCGAAATAAGAAGTTTGCTTGTTGCTGCCTTGTCTCTTTTCAAGTCCTGAAATACACTGACTCGATGATAATCAGGAAATTTAAGAATGAACATATCTACAACAAGAGTGTAACTATAGAGACATGAATACAATACCTCGACTCATTTCTAGAAAAAGGTTCGTTATCACATAATATCCTAAATGATAGTACCACTGGATTATCATATTAATGTTAATATTAAACCAAGCAGATGTCTTCTGAGCGGTGTTAGTGTGTCCTGATCCTGTCACGTTTCATCTTCCATTTTTCAAGGATCTTATCGTAAGTAATTCTTTTACCGACCTTGATTCCATGTTTTATATTGCTCTACTTTCAGATGCTGTACATTGCTGACGTCTGGAGTTCCCAGCCCTCTTCTTCTTCGTGTTATGTCCACATCGAGCCACTACGAAACTCTGGGAGTCAGCAAGGATGCGACTGTCGAGGAAATAAAAGACAGATACTTCCAACTATCTAAAGTAAATATATAAATACTAAATAAAGTAGACCGTGTATAAAAATATCTAAATAAAGAAGGTGTATACAGTGACAATTGACATGGTCGGATAGATACTGTCATGTATTTCAGAGTTTTTCCGTACATGACTTTTTGCTCATACGGCGCAAAAACTTACAGATTATCGAGAAGGGGTGGTCGGAGAAAGTGTATTGTAGCTTTTTTCATGTGTTTATGTGCGTGTGTGCTCCTTAAACAGATTTATCGTGTATCCACGATAAAGTATGTGCGTGCACTAGCTTGTATACAAGAAAGTATTACCCTTTAGTTTTTTCGTGTATATTAATCAACTAATGTAGCAGCACACATACAATTTCCACTTCACTACGTTTTAAAGTTAAATTGCTGTTCTCAAGGGCCGGGAAACAAGCGGTCGCAATTTTTGCCGTAAATCAGGTCCCCAATTCAGTTTAAAATTAAAACTAGAAATGTAGTGAATGTAAATTCTCGTTAAGTTTACTGTTGGCTTAACTTTGTCTACCTCGCTATCCCAGGAATACCACCCCGACAGAAACAAATCCGAAGGAGCATCTGAAAAGTTTGCAGAGATTTCTACTGCCTACAAGACCCTGACTGACCTGAGGTTAGGAATTTGTGCATTTTGTTTCTCTTTACTTCACTGTCGACTCAGTGTACATTTTGTTTCTCTAAACTTCACTGTCTACTCAGTGTACATTTTGTTTCTCTTAACTTCATTGTCGACTCAGTGTACATTTTGTTTCTCTTTACTTCATTGTCGACTCAGTGTACATTTTGTTTCTCTTTACTTCTTTGTCGACTCAGTGTAGAACTTTGTTTCATAGTGTTTCGTGGCAGATCTTAATACAGAATTATTGTTACAGAAAAAGAATAGAGTACGATGAGCAGCTCCACTTTGATCTCTCTAAAAATCCTTACAAACAGTCACATGACACCAATATTCACCGTAAGTGCAGTAGATCTTTTTTCACATTACCTACTTTCACTAAAATGTCCTAGATTCCTGAATTTACATAGTTTTCAGTAAGAAGTAAACTTTACCGAATCTTATTTCAGTTCACCCCAATTTCCGGCCTCAAAGAACCAGGCTCGACTGGTACAAGCACAATCACGATGATGAATTTTTAATGGATAAGCGTCAGGAGTTGAAGGGTATAATGCTTGAAATGCAACACAGAACTTTGTTGCGAAAGAGGTTGTTGATGAACGCTATTAAATTTAGCGGTTTAGGAGGAATATTAGGATTTTACATCCATACAAATAACTTCTGGCTGGTTGGGCTGGCCGTTGTCTATCTTTATTGTTTTCCAAAGTTTACATGAAAGGGATTAGTCTGATTTTAAGTTGATTTAATAAAGTGTATCTCACTTACTTGATGAATTGTAAATTTGTTTTTTAGTTAAATTATTGATATTATTTACTTCGCATTGTTGTTGAATGAATTGAAAATTGCTATTATTTTAAGTGAAACTAAAATCCAAAAACAACATTGGGTATCAACTCGTTTGATTAATTAGTTTTTACCCCGAGATTGGATCATGGATTACATTTTATCTCAAGGCTAATCTTAAATTACTCATATAGGTCAATGAGCTCGGATGTGAAGTTGAGGGCCCACAGAAAACACGTTGTAAATACTTCAGTTACTATAGCTGAATTGAGATAAGTGTATGCATTTTGCGTTAGGACGTTTGAATGGGTTGAGATATGGCTATGTAACTGTTATAACGAGATGCTCTCATTATGATACTTTGGGAGTGTCCAAGAACGCTACTCACGAGCGCATCAAGGCTAAATACTATGAGCTTAGCAAGGTTTTACTTTTTACAATAAGCAAGGTTTTACTTTTTACATTTCTATCTAGTGCAGAAAAGCAACATTTTAAAGTTTACTTGAAAATCTTTTATGACGGCCAAAGTGGATTGCACAATTTTCGCATGTATTTGTGAAAGAACCCTTGCCACCACCAAACGTCCTACAGAAATATCATCCCGATTTGAACGAAACAGAAGAAAATGCGGAGAAGTTCCGAGCAGTGGCCGAGGCGTACGAAGTGTTGGGAAGTGTTAACGAGCGACGAACCTATGACAAACTAATACAGTAAGTCTGATTTTTGTTATTTAGATATTTTCTCCTAACCTATCTCTTGTAATCTTCTATTTTCAAATCTCAATAATACACTAGCAAGTCATGAAGTCACTGTTACACAATCAAATTTCAGAGAAAGAGGGATTGGGCCTGGAGGGGCCAACAGACAACACCATATTACAGTGAGTGAAGACTACAGTCAACACTTAAGAGAGAGGTTCCACTATTCCCAACGCGGATCTGCTGTCAGTCGGCCCAGATACCGCAGGAAAACCCAGGTTTGTCATATTCAGTAAGGATGAATTGTTTCTCGTTATAATTGTTCGTTTTGTGGTTGTAAATTATAAGTAAGCAGATATACCTAACAATGAAATTTACACTTTTATATTGTTTACAATATCTGTAAACTCCTTCCTACCGCAGCAAGACAGTAGTCACCGCATGAGAATACACCAACGTGCTTCAGAAGGAAACATGGGGAGTCTCATATTCATATCCATGATTTTCATTGTTCTGGGCGTGTACTCCAGCGTTAGACATAGCTAACTACATCGTGGTTCAAGTGTGGTACAACTACTCAAGTAGCTAGCTGACTACCTCATGTTCTGTAAATACGCGGTTCTGTCATTGTCAATAGTCTGTAGTCTGTATCTGAGTTTACTGAATTTCTCCGCCCTACACTGCTGCGATATAGCTGTGGCAATGTCACAGTAGCCGTGTCACGAGAATACGGAACGCGCGGTAATGTTTATATTCTTACGGCACGTGAGTTCCTGCTTACACGGTAGATCTGATTTTATCCAGGCATCGATCTGATCGACGCGATCTTGTCCCATCGGCTGGAATCTGGATTCTGAATGATGCATCAGATGAGGATTGAGACCGAGATGTAACCAAAAGGTGTTTCCTGGATAAACCTGAGCTGAGGATCTTATCTGGAGTCTTCTCATGACAGAAAGAGTGGACAATGGGAGATTTCAGACCGGGAAAAACACCTCGTCGTGTGAATGTTCTGTAGGCAGCTCTTCTGTTATTCTGTATTCTCTACTCAGACTCTCGTTAAAAGCTCAAAAGTGGGATTCCGATCCTGTGACCCTTAACTGGTACCGGAATTGTTAACTTAAGACTTAAGTGTATAACGTTACTTTGAGCGAATAATATAACCTTGAGTGTAATATATTACCTTGAGAGTATTAAATCACTTTATGTTAGGTTTGAATATTAAGTTATTATTATTGAGCTATTCTTGGGGAGGGGTCACAAATTTTGACCATTTATATGCTAGAAGACAGTCCTTTTAGCTTCAGATTAGTTAAAATTTGTGACCCCTCCCCAAAAATACCTATAGCTATAGCCCGCAGAATTTGTACTCATATTTCGTCTTTGGTTAACAACTTTTCGTTTCATTCACACAAAATGCAATAAAGTCAATCAATATACACCCTGTCCTGATTTTATTTCCAAAATTTTACCGCCAATTTCAAAGAGTTTTGACAAGCTTTCTCCCATATCTGTGCAGATAGGATGCTAGGAAGAAGAGTTTGCACTAGAGTATACGGATCTACCATTCACAGAACTGTATTTGGTTTGTAACTGTATTTGGTTAGTAACACTTTTCTATATTATTTCAGTTCACCCAGCTTGTCCTTAACTCGCAAATAATCACAATTACGTGTTGTATTGACGTATTGTACAGGCGGCTCCAAAACAAAGGATCCCTATAAAGTACTGGGAGTGAGCAGAAATGCAACTGATGCGGAGGTGAAGGAAGCTTATCTCAAGAAATGTAAGGTGGGAAAATGCTCTGTTTTTTGTTTAACTCTTATTTTAATGTGGTCTATCCAACAGCCGTCTGGTTACAATGTAACCGGCCAATTACAGGAGCCGAAGGATCTTTAAGGCCAACGACGGTTAAGGAAGTTTTTACCATACTGTATTCGCCCGAGGCTTCGCTACTACAAGCTTAGCTACTCATTTAATTCGCAATCGCTGTTTCCCGTTCATTTCGCTGAGTCTACCGGGAGCTGCATGGACCAAACGTGTCCTTAGCTGGGTAGCACAGAGATTTGAGCCCTGGAATGGAAGACCTACGCTCCAAGCTCTGCGACAGTCGTCCAGCGATGCAATTTATGGGGGTCAACCTTCAAACTGTAAAATCGTGAACTAACTTTCTTAAATGTTGACTAAATTTAAGTCGACCATAAGTCGACCATACCAAAAAGTGTAAACTTACACACCACGCTTGAGCTTTTCAAAGTCGCACTTGGTGGATTTATTGACCAGTTTCCTGACAGGCCACCGGTGCCAGGGTACACTCCCCCTAACAGCAACTCTCTACTTGACTGCTGTGCTGCGGGGGAGAATGGAGTATGGGCTTGACGCTGATCCCAGGTGTGAGCCCTGCCGAACCCTTCAAAAAGTAAGTAAGAATATTATATTGAATGAATATGAATTGCACTGTCAGCTCTAACCAAAAACCGTTACTGTCAGGAATTACACCCGGACGTAAACTCTGGTCCTAAAGCGGCGATGCAGTTTATGGAGGTCAAGGACGCGTACCATGCCATCGGTAAAGCAGAAAACAGGCGAGGTCACCAGACTGCAGACGACATGTGAGATTTTATGCGAACTTTGCAATTTTGATTTTGTACCATAAACATGAGAATGTTCCTTCCCTTAACAATTTTACATCGTGTTTTGTATCAAGTCTTTTACCAGCTGTGCTACAATTTTAATAATACTTCACTCCTTCCAAACAGAACGAAGAGATCGGGATTGGAAGATGCTATAAACAGAGTTATGGGAGATAAGAAAGATTGGATGCCAGACTTTGAAAAATCGAGGTTTGCTTCAGAGGAAAGTTTTCTTCACAGACACCAACAACGAAAAGGGATGTCTTTTGAAGACTTCGAGATGGGCAGAAAAGCTGATACAAGTACATTTCAGGTAAGGAAAGTGCACAAAATTGCAGGTTATACTTATAAGTGGACTGATTTAGCTATCTATCCATTCATGTCATGTTATGATCTTTTGCTTTGTGCCGCGCAAATTGTTGTCAGAGCGCAGAAGTTAGAGACAGGATTTACGCGCGCGGACCTATTTAGACAAAATAAATTTTCGTTTTGTGACCGAAGTGATGGCCATTGACCACGGAGTGCCAACTCGAACTTCCACTATATCACGAGACTAATTACCTTAACATCTTCTTACTTAGGATTGGGAGAAGGAACACTTTAACAATCTCTCACGCTCGAGAGCATACGAAAAGTTCGGAGTTCCAAGGGGTAACATTAAGGAGGGCGAAGAAAAAGCTGCAGCAAAAAGACATATAGCATTTGCAGCTGTTATCACTTTTTCTCTCCTATTTGTTAACTTTATGGACGTATTTTGACAACAATTGATTCACAATTTTTGTGATGAGTACGAAGGACACTTGAGCTTTCTACCGCAGGCCGAAACTGATTTCCTATAATACTTTGTTTTGATATTCGGGATATACAAACGGTTCTGGTAAACAGAGCATCAATCAAACGATTTGTGTACATTCAGTTCAAAAAGCATCGAAATTTTATAACAAAATAAGCATTCATTTCTTGTAACAGGGCGGTTGGGTAAGTCATTATTTTACCTTATTGAATTAACAGAAATCACAAACATTTATCGTACGCTTTTAATCCGTCTGCAAACAGCAGTATGTACCAGAAATCCCACAACATAATAACATTGGGCATACGACAAAAGAGTATTTAGGCGAATAAAATATTTAAATCGTTGGAATTATCAAGGTGAAAATAAGGCACAAATAATGGTAGAACTTGGCATTATTTCACCAAATCGTAAGTGTCTGAACCCGCAACAAGTCTAATAGTCGTCAATCAAAGCTAAAACTTCTCTAATTCTTTTATAAAACCGTGGTATGCTTAGTCAATCCTTCTAGTTTCATGCAGGAATACACTTCATTGCCTGTTAGTTTAATCTAAAATCAGTTCGACCACAAAAGATTTTCTATTTTCAGTTTTTCCCTCACGATGCAGTTGCTTGAATTGAGAGTTTATTTTGAGTCAACAAAGACAAATTTTCGAATCTTTATTGATTCTGTAACATTTCTTCCAACTCCGCTTCGAATCCTTCAGTGTCAATTTTGCCATCAGCATCTTCAACCATGTCGAAATCCTGAAGAGAAATACGGATGAATTTGCTTTATGAGTGTAAACTTTAAGGTTTGTGTACAATTTTGAATCGAGACCTTTGTGACAAAGTCTATCAATATAATTTCAGCAAAAGAAATCTCGTCAATATGAAACGGTTTAGAGCTTGAAAATAATTTCAAAGTACTGTAAATAGTATAATTAGGGCTGCCGGACGACTTCACCACATGATTGACAGGGTGGATTGATCAGTTGATTGGGTGCCCAGAGTATATGATTTCCTTTTCATGAAGTATCGAGTCACTATATTTCTACAAAACAAACCTGAAGTTCGCGCGCAAGTTCTGCCTCCCATTCCTCATCCTCAGCTTTACCCTCGGTCTTGTTTTCCACGTCTTTCTGCAGCCCCAGGTGCTTTAACTCGTCCTCGTTCAATGCTAACTCTTCTACGTAGAAACCGTTAATCGTATTTGAGCATACAGCAAATTAGATATTTTTCCCGAGAAATGCAGTCCACTTGGTATTCCCGCATAGACTGATGTAGAAATGTTTACATCCCTCCCAAAAACAGTTTATGCAACCTAAAATCTGCATAGTTAAATCTGCATATAAATTGACATAGTAAGACGTTAAAGTTAACTCACGTTCGTTTGCATCCTCGTAGTTACTGAGATGGTCGCTGATGAACTCGTCGTCTTGAGGCGAGAAGGAGTACTCTGGTTCGTCAGGGCCGGGGGAAGGAAGAGCTACTTCTGCTGCAGCACCTGCTTCAGGTGTCGGACTTTCTAGGGAGAAGGTGTTAGTCTGTTATCTTAATATCTTATTTTAATTCGGACACTCTAACAGCCACATGTTACACAAGTGTAATGGCCAATTACCGGAGGCCGAATGTACAATTATACATACAGGTCGCTTGTGGGGCAAGTTGTTTCATCAACATGGGGGGAAGTTTAACAAACTCACCGAGTTAAAATATGTTCATAGCTAGGTTCAACATGAAATTCTTAACTAGGAAAAGAGGTAAGCGATAAAGATTAAAACAAATCTAAAACTGTTCTGAGAAGAATGCAGAACTTACTTTCGAGAGTTGCGAGTTGAGAACTCTGTTTGATCAAACTCACTCGGTAGAGATAGTTCCTCCAGAATTTGTCTTCTTTGATTCTGATAATATACGTTGTTCATTGAGCATATTCTTACGAAATATGAGTATGTATATGTTTAAAAGAGTCGGATTTACGAGTGTTTCTGAAACTCAAATTTAACCATTAAAACTAATAATCGTTAATCAATTTTGTCTAAAAATTTTCCTGAACTCAAGAACGGAAATATCGAAAGTTCTCACACTTTAGGAACAAGTTTAAATCTGAGATCGTTGAGTTTGGGGTCGCACTCCAACATGGCAGTAGCTACAGGCATGTTGCTCTCAAACTCGAACACAAAGTCGACACCAGCGGGGGGATCTCTCAATACGTTACGTTCGTCCTGTTTAGGCGTTTTGCAGGTAAAACCAGTGAAAGTAAAACTTACACGGAAACGTGAAATTGACCAGTCCAAGGGACTACCCGATAAAAGTACAAAATTAAAAAAATTAAAGTGAAAGTGAAAGTAACTAGTGAAAGTGAAACTAACCAGTGAAAGTGAAACAAACCAGAGAAAGTGAAACTAACCAAATAAAGTGAAACTAACCAGTGAGATCGAAACTTACCAGTAAAAGTGAAAGTAATCAGAGAAAGTGAAACTAACCAGCAGAAGTGAAAGTAACCAGTGAAAGTGAAACTAACCAGTGAAAGTGAAACTAACCAGTGAAAGTGAAAGAATCTGTTTCTTCATCTTTTCCTCCTCGTTGTAACCTACCCAAGGCGGAACCGCTGCACCTGATTAATGGTATAAGTTATATTTCACGTGTACATATTGTGATATCTTCGATGTAGATTCCATTTACTATTTTAAACTTTGTGGCACTGATTAACTGACGTTTTTTTCAAGATGTGGAATCTGGAGACAAAGCAAATTTACGGAGTGCACTAGAGAGTGACATGTTTTGTTACCAGAAGTATCGGTTCAATTTAGCACGTAAAGTGAACTCATCATAACACATGATACACAATGTACAGCCAGCATAGAAAGGTGGTTACTGGTGTAATATAGCATTGTACACGACACGACTTGTATAATTTGGAGTCATCTTCATCATTAACATTCGCTGTTAAGGGAATGTAATGGCTACCTGTTTAGGGTACCTGGGTCACTGGTCAGGGTAGCGTAAATCAACACAAGAACATAGTAGAGAACAAAATACGATACATACTACTTATTACCAGTTGCTGGAACGTGTCCACATGATATAGGTGCATGACGGACCGCTAAAATTTCCTAGCTGTAACTAAACTGAAACTAAGCTGTAACTAAACTCTCGCCAACTTCAAGTGTTTCCATTTCCTTCAACAGCTCCCCTGTATCTTATTACGTCTTCTCTAGTCTATCGACCTACTGGCAGACATCTTGGAACCAGTTAATCCTGTATCCCACGGGGTCATATGGAGTGTCGCCAGTAACACCCAGGGGCATCTAGTTCTTCCACGAAATTTAAACATGCTTTGTATCCAATCAGCGGCGTACCCTAATTTACCAGAGCAGATTTCCCAGATCAACCATCACGGTGAGAGAATCACGATTTGGGTGAAGGCCGGAAACGATGTTGACGCAATGTGATTTCTCCCCAGTGCTCTGTATGTCGAAGTGGAGAAATTCAACCAAGCGCGAAATACGGGTAAACACATTTCGGAACTTCTCTTGATGTCAAGAATCTAGCTTTGATGTGTGTTCTTTGTTGGGGCTTGCCTGAGAGATGGAGCTACTATCTATACACATGCTAGCAGGGGAGGCCGACCAGTTCAGTTTGTGTTGCGACAATTCTGTCCTGGAGCTTGGTCGGAACCGGTGCTCGAGGGGTATTCACACTTGCTCCTTAAGGGACAGTCTAGAACGCCTCTATCTGTCATGAATACCGGGACTTGTAAGCTTTGTGGGCTTAGTGAGCGTGGGAGGCCGAGGTGGCCTCGGCTGCCGTTCAGAGATACCAAGCTTTACCTGTATTGATCTGGCTCGCTGAAGCCTGACGTAATCCGATAAACACATACAGTGTCCCAATTTAGCAGGAGTATCTTTTGTTTATGACACTGGTTCCAGTCTGATCAGACCTGAAGCACTCTTACAAACAGCAGCGCTAATCAGCAGCTCTACCGTGTCCATGTCAGACATGGCCGGATATCTCGACCTTTGTGGTATGCCCCTCTACGGGTGTGGTTCTCCCGGTAAGGCTGAGTACCTTCTCGTGATGTCGGCTGTTACGTTCCTACAAGCAGGAACGGCGTTTCTGGCGACGGATAACGCAGGACTAAACTCACACCGCGGAAAACGAGCTTCAGTCTGGAAGGTAGATAACCTGTGATACCTACGTTAGCCGGGAGACCCATCTGAAGGTTCTCCCGACGATGTGTCACTCACAAGCAACTCTACAAGAAAAAGAAAAGAAGCAGGGGTAAAACCTCATTCAAAGCACCAAGTTCTCTGAGTAAAATTTCTCACCAAGTTTTATTCTGAGTAAAAACTTCTTGTTTGGAAGGAGCACTTGAACTGAGCACCTTGATTTCTGTTCTCTGCCATCGTACCGTGATGGAGAGGGAGTTCGGTACATAACGCACAACACGCTTCTCCGCCCACGTGTCGCTACGTCAACAATCATCTGCATCTAACTGCGAGATATACTTCTTTCGCTTATCTTAATGAAACGTTGACAATGTACGGCGCACGGCATACGGGGACAGCACGTCACCTCTTCCTCGAATAATCTGGAGTAGCGAGATTAATCCTTGTCCGATTGTAGACCCGAATAATCTGCATTAAAAAGACGAATAACATGTGCCCTCGCAGATGATTATTTAATGGAGTGCGAATTCTTTTTCTGATTAACCGAGTTTTTGACGGTAATATCATCAGCTTCAGTATTTGCAAACTGCCACATGAAAAAACAGTCATCACATCAGTTTGACAAGATTTGGAAAGTAAAGACAAAATCTCCGTAAGTCAGAGAAAAGAAATAACGATTAAGAGCAGGAGAACGATTAGTAGAGAGACTAAGTGTTCCACGTATAGTTGAAGAACACTGAACAGTGAACAAGAGAGCGAGACTGATGACACTAAGAATGTGGTCAGAGTGCGGGGGAGCTTAAATAGTCGCGAGATTTGACACGCCCCATCATTTCTTGTCTCGCTCACATTCCAATACCGACACATTTCTCCAAATCACGATGAAGACCGTTGCCGTTATCTCTCTTCTGTTTGCTGCTGCACTTGCAGCTGAGGGTCCTTCCAACTGCTACAAGACTTGTCAAGGTGAGTGTTAAAATGAGGTGGTAAGGTAAGTGACTGCTTTGAAATGAGGCGTTACTTTTCTGATTTGGAACAGCAGACAAACTTGGGTACAATAAAATATGTGATAATCAAAAAAATAATTTTATGAATAATCCACCACAGGCAGTGCGAAAGATTGGTTGGTCGGAGACCACGCTAGCAGTGACAACGAGAAGATGGTTAAGGTAGTAGTTGACATGACTGCCTGCGGGTTCTCCTCTCCGCCTGTGGTTCACGCTATGCTCAACGGTGAAAACCACAACATACAAACCTTGGTTCGTCATATAGTTTATGAATGTATAAAATTTCTCTCTCTTACCAAGTTTAATTAGCATTGAACGGCATTGAACGGTCTAAAGGCTAATAAGATAACATTGCTCGACGTAAAATGTCAAACATTTGAGACTCGCGACCCAGATAGATTTAAAATATTTTGTTCAGGACATCTAATAATTTAAACATTTGAGACTCGCGACCCAGATAGTTTTTAGATATTTTGTTCAAGACATCTATGATAATTTAAACATTTGAGACTCGCGAGCCGGATAGTTTTAAGATGTTTTGTTCAGGACATCTATGATAATTTTAAAACTTTCCCATGCAGGGAGGTGCATCCGGGATCAGAGACCTGACTGCCACTGGATTCGGACTTAACATCTTTAAGGAGACAGAATCTGGCTGGGCTGTCAGTGTCGAAAAGGCTATTGCGGCAAACTGGGTTCTGCTTTGGTCTGCCTCTGGTTACGGTTGCTAACTCTACATTGTAGAGTCAACAGTCAACAAGAACATTAAAAAAGCGATTTTTAAACCTTTTGATCTATTTACTTAACAGACTTAAAAATATAATCAATTTAGTAGGATTAATTTGATTGTTTAGTTTATATTGCGATGTTCTTGGAAACGATTTTTTTCTTTAGTCAGACATAAATTATCGGAAGATAATGAAAAATCTCCTATCTCTAAAATTACTATTAAAAAGTCTGCCCCTGGCCCTAGTAAATGTGCTCTTAGGTATCATCCAGAGTACAACAGGCTAATCTTATAGAAGCATCAATGAAAATAATTATTTCAGTATGGTGGTCTCATGCTCAAAATTCAAAAGGTTAATTGATAGCCATGACAAAGTGTTTCTGAAATTATACCAGGAATTCTGAATCAACGATAACATATGTCCAAGTTCTCAAATTAAATTCGGAAAGGTTGAATACTTTATCAAAGTGCAGAATGAAGAATCTCGAACTAAACAAAGTCAAGTCTCTTTAATCAATGTATAAGAGTATAAGGGCCTACTGAGTCTTACTTTTATAATAGACAGCTACTGCCCTGCATCATAAGCTTGGGTAGCTAGATCCAGCAAATACATTTGACTAGGCAAACTCACAATAATTGTAAGTTAACTGTGACCACCAAATTTAATGTCCACCAAGAAGTACTAACAAAATTGTGCTGTCTACAACATTTACAGGAGCAGTATTGACATCAATAGTGCGTACAAAATATGGAATAAGAAGATGTTACTTTGATCATTATTATATATTATATATGTTACTTTGATCATTATTATATATTATATATGTTACTTTGATCATTATTATATATTATATATGTTACTTTGATTATTATTATATATTATAAAATGACTCCAATTCCAAATCAAACATTCACCTTGACGACGTTGCTGCATTTTGACAAACTTCTTTTGCTCATCTTCAAACTCCGACAACATCTGAAATGTAAAATTAGACACATTCCTTGGATTCACAATAACTAGAGGCTTAAAATGTGTCGAAACATTCAGTGCAAAATCAAGAAAACTCATCAAACTAGGAGCTGTAACGACATGCTAAAAGCCATATAAAAAAGGGTAAAATAACAAATTTATCTAGCACAGCAATGCTCAGCCACGGTATCTTAACTGGAATGTCTTGGATACCAAGATCACTCAGAAGTTCGTCTGTCAACTGAAATTTACGGTCAACCTTGGATTACACAATTTTCAGTTTAAGGTGACATTAAAGTATATTATGGGTTCAGAGTCAACTCTTGTCAGATAAACTGGACTGTAGAGGATGCTTTAAAGAGATGAAGTTCACTGGTCAGTCGGTATTGATTTAAAATTAACTGTCCCTAGTATGCCTGAGGATGGTGACCATGTACACCTGATGACTTTTATATGACTACAAACATAAATCTTTTGTTTCCAATAACCAACAATAATGGTTAACTGGAATATTATGTAAAGTACCTAGCCCGTAAAGGATCAACTAGCTCGTAAAGTCAACTTACAGGAATGCCTTCTTTCTGGATTGTTTCAACAGATGTTTTAAGACCGTTGTACATGGAGTTAAAATATGATCCCAAGTTGTTGGTTGCACTTGTCATCTTTTCCTTATTCACCTTTTCACCTGCCAGATTGTATAGAATCAGAAGCGAGCTTTACATAAATCAGTGACCCAATCCGAAATTCATCCAGCTCCGTTAATTTCTTTTGTCTCATTTTGTATGAATGCTTAGCAGCAATACAAAAAACATGGCATAGAATTAAAAAAGTTTACCAATTTTGGTGCTGATTTTATTGTAATCAAAGTTCTGAGCAGATTGCTGCAAGGTCTGTGCTGACTGTTTCAGTTTGTTTGTGTAACTGGCGGTATAATCCCACCAAGAACTTGCAGCCTCTGTTTGGAGAGGGGCTTCTGGTTTCGGGACATTTCCATCATTTGTTGTGTCATCTTTAGTTTCCACAGAATCTGGTTCCTTAGTTACAACGTCTACCTTCTCCTCCTGCCCACCTTCCGTGGATACTTCTGAAACTAAAGGTGGGTTGTCTGCAATACATGGGTAACAACTGAAGGTAATCAATGAATATTTTGAAAAATTGATCAAACTATTATATCATACCTGTGTCCCCTTCTGTGGCTAGAGGCATGTCAGTTGAACGATAAGGTTTGTTCCCCCATATGCTACCAAACATTACATATCACAGTTTCCTAAGAATTTAAATTCAGATGATAGGTATACATGCAGATCTATAAGCATTTATATTGCAATAATCACTGTTTCTTCCCCATTCTAAATCCTATATATGTAGTTAGATGGGTGGAACTGTCTTTGGAGATTAAGAAGTAGCTGTTTTATTTATTTATCAGTAATCCTTTTGCATAAAGGTTTATCTTAACTGACTGCCTTTGGAAAATAATATACCGAAAGGGGGATGAAACAGGTCTCTCATTTGATGACTTGATGATTTAATTTTGGTTTGTCTTAAAATATTCGAATCATCGATTTGGTTTTGACATTGATTTTTGTTTCAGGGTGTAATGAGAGGTTTTTTAAGAAGTTTTTGCATAATAATAGAAATAAAATTATCAATTTATGTCAGTGGTTACTCCATCTTAACAGCAAAAACATGGCAGTAACATAAGCTATAATAAATAGTTTAGGCCACTCTATATCTGTCAAAATGGCACCTTAGGGGGGTTTTGGGGCTTGCCCAGCGATTTGAGGGGGTCTAGAACACACCAGAAGACAAAAAATAGGAATTTTTGTCGTTTGCTAGGCAAACTAGGACCTTCTAAAGTGGCCTGCCCAAAAATCATATAAGATTAGCCTGGCCAGATCAAACATTAAAAACGTTCTGCACTCTCTTCAAAATGCAGGAGATGCACTATGAGAATGACTTTGATGCTCAGAAAATTGATGGTTATTCATTTGGCGATTAAAGATAAACTTTTATCTCCTCGATTTTTCGAAACCTAGAAGCACAACTTGATTCACAAACTTATTATAACCCCAGAGGTAGGAAGGTAAACAAGTGTCCATATGGCGGTGACCGTCGTCCTGTCCCAGAAAACCGTGCCCCAGAACATTATGCCCCAGAGATTTTGCCCCAGTGACGTTGTGCCCCACAACATCCTGCTCCACAAACTTGTGCTCCACTGACATCCTACCCCGGTACACTATGCCCCAGGGATTATGCCCCAGTGAGGTCCTGCCCCACAACATCCTGCCCCACTAACTTGTGCCCCACTGACATCCTGCCCCAGTACACTATGCCCAAGGGATTATGCCCCAGTGACATCGTGCCCCACAACATCTTGCCCCACAACCTCGGGCTCCACCGACCTCCTGCCCCAGTACACTGTGACCCAGGGATAATGCCCTGTGACATCGTGCCCCACAACCTCTGGCCCTACTAACCTCCTTCCTGTAAGTCACATGATTAAAGTTCGATCTCACATGACACTGGAAGTTTACTTGATCACTGGGCAACTCAACAAGCTTGGCGGGGTTGCGTGAGAACTTGATTGGGCTTCCAATTAATTCATCTTGTTGAGTTTCAAGTGAAAAGTTACATTAAACCAAACGATATGATGATAAGCAATCAAAACGTGAGACAATTTTGGACAAGAGTCTAATTTGGTCAATCTTTCATTTTGGATATGACAGTATGCTTTTTTTCTGAACACGAATCGGACAACAGCCTGGTCCGTTTTGGACAAAAGTCCAGCTTGGACTACAAATTCATCAACGTGGAACCATATCCTGAAACCAGATATGAGATACCACACTCTTATCTTACAGGAACCTTAGTTGCAGAGAAAGTGGAATTCAGACAGACAACTGTTTTCAAGCGGTTTCTTCTGGTTCATCCACTCAATCAGAAGCCTCCATCACCGGAAACTTTCTCCTGTCCCCTACAGTTAATAGTAAATAAATGACGCTGTGGGAGGAGACTGTGTCTGCCAAAGAATCTTCCAGCAGAGTAACTGCAATTTCCCATCTCTATAAAGCGTAGGACCACTAACAGCTGCTCGTTGGTTTTAAGAATCACTCATTAACTCTTGACTTCTTGATTATAAGTTGCTATGGCCCAGTTCTTTGGCTGCTCTCTCACTGTTTACAGTTTAATTGACTGTTGATTTGAGGTAGGCAAGAATAAACTTTGACACTGAATTGAGTTCATTTACTATGATCAAAAGATCACATAACTTGTCACTTGAAACTCAACAAGATGAATAAATTGGAAACCCAATCAAGTTCTCACGCTACCCCGTCAACCTTGTTGAGTTGCCCTGTAATCAAGTAAACTTCCACCGGTGGAATTCCAGCGGCGGAGGTGTCAATGTCACGTGAGATCGAACTTGATTCATGTGAGTTGTGACTAGCAGGCGGGAGGTTAGTGGGGCCCAAGGTTGTGGGGCAAGACGTCGTGGGGCAGTGTACTGGGGCAGGAGGTTGGTGGGGCCCCGAGGTTGTCGGGCAAGATGTTGTGGGTCACAACGTCACTGGGGCATAATCCCTGGGGCATAGTGTACTGGGGCAGGATGTCAGTGGGGCCCAAGCTTGTGGGGCACGATGTTGTGGGGCACGATGTCACTGGGCATTATCCCTGGGGCACAGTGTAACTGGGCAGGGGTCTGTGGGGCCCAAGGCTTGTGGGGCACGATGTTGTGGGGTCACAACTTCAC